>WTSP01015152.1:0-12487 GCA_025331215.1 Actenoides lindsayi | reverse complement strand
CGGGCCCCACCGCCCGCAGGCCCCGGGCCCCACCGCCCGCAGGCCCCGGGCCCCACCGGAAAAATACCGTCGGGGGTGGGTCAAAAATAAACCCCCTCCCGTCCCTCGCCCCTCCCCAGCGCTGGGAAAACACTAAAGCGTTCCCCGCCGGGTGGGCAGCGGGGCCGGGGCCAGCCCCGAGCGGGGCCGGGCAAGGCCTCGGAAAGGGGCTCAGGAGGTCCCGGGCCGCTCCGCGTCAGCTTCTCCAAGCAAAACTGGCAATAACGAGACGGCCAATTTCTATTTCTGACTCCAGGCAGCACTGACCTTCCTGCTGTGTTTTTCATCCCCACTAAGAAAAAAAATAAAACCCAACAGTGTTTTCCCTGAATGTTGAAAAAAGTTAATAGAAAAAAACTATCCACAAAGCCTGGTAACCTCTTTTCCATATTTAGTTACAGTGCACATGCTGATTAACAACAGGTTTTTGGCAAACTGTCAGTGACCGGCCGGTTAAGTAACACACTGGACATAACTTAGCAAGGATTTTCAGAGACACCAGAAGTTACAGCCACTAGAACGTTAAAAAAAAATAAATAAAAAAATTAATGTATGAATTCTCTACAATTTGAAATTTCCGTACAGTTTAACTGTGCTGAGCAAATTTCATGTGTGAATTATCACAAGGCTGACAGCTTACAGCATGAAGAAATAAATTCCTGTCATCAGACAAACTTGTCACGATATAATCAAAACATTTCAAGTACGTAAGATAATAAATCATTAGCATCTATAACAGGTTGTGTGGTTTATATTCTAAAAAGGTACTTCTTCCACTCTCATTTGTTAGGTAGAATTAAAAATTTCGAAGCGTGAATTCTGCAGAGCAATGACAGCTTTTGGCACTGCAAGAGGATAAGATATAGTTATTATATATTAGTCTGTTTGTATATATATTACTTATACATTCATATGTATCTCTTAAATCATAGGAGCAGATGTATTCAATTCATCCTCTTTTAAAGAAGATCTTATCTAAAAAAAGGTGCTTAGCAGGGGGCACATCTCTTTATTCCAACAGTCAGCCCCAGAAATTTTCAGAATGAACGAATAAAGCTTGGGGATTTCATGGTACTGGCTGAAAAGGGAAAACAGTGACCTTTAAACCTCTTCATCTGCCTTCTCATTTTTGAGCTTTTAGGGTTCGTGTTTACAAGCTTTGCTCTAGTCATTAAGTCTGAAAAGTCACTTAAAGAGGGAACAAATGCTTCCTTGAAGCAGCACAGCACTGGTAATTGTGACTTACAGATGTAACACCACGGGAATTGTGGTCCAGTAACAAGAGTGGACAAACCTTTTCCTTTCTTCTACTTGTACACTTGTTTTACTCGCACGGTGTTTCCCTAAATACTTCCTATGATGTAGATAATTCAGGATTAAATGCACACAAGGTTAAAAGGAGGACTGACTTGGGCTTTGTTCTTGGAAATCATCCTTTGAAATCTGTGACCAACTGAGTTTCTAAGGAAAAAAATACTACAGGCAGATGGCATCTCAAAGCAATCAAAATATTATTCCAGCCATGTAGGAATTGTTTTCCTTCTGCACCTCCACCTTGCCTAACACAGTGCAGCAGTGGAATCGATAGGAAGTAGGTCGAAGTTAATACCTCTGTGGTCTTGACAACAAAGAGCACAATCAAAGGGATCAATTTTTTTACCTGTTGCTCCATTATGCCTCATTTCGGGTTAGTCTTAAAATCCCCTTCAAGAACTGTAGGAGCCACCCACCAAGCCGTGCCCTGACTCCCGCAGCATTTTTCCTGGTCTCTGGAGGAACAGCAGACCCGCACCCTCCCAGCCAATTATTCACCCTTTCCTGGTTCTCCAAAGCAGGGCTGGTAACAGCAAATATTAAAACCCTCCAAACCACACCAGGAACAGTGTGGCCACTGCAAAAGCATCAGTGCTGGAAATTACACAACTGAGAGCAGCGGAATTAGGAGCTTTTCCTTTCCTGAATCAGCAGTGAGTTAGTGTCCAGAAAAGTTCCATCCCAGGGAAGAAGAGGAAAGAAAATGCCTGTAGGTGGAAGCAGCGAGGGAGCAGACTGCAGACAGAACTGGTGCCCTGTTCCAGGGGATGTCCACTGTCAGGAGAACACTGCATCATCTCCAGGGGATAGAGCAGGCACTGAAAATGCCTACCAGAGATGGAAATACACTCACAGGGTGGACACTCAGCTGGGTCTTAAGGAGGTTTAACACTTTAATGTGTGCAATGGGACCAACTGAGCGTTTACATCTACAAATGATAGGATTGTTTCAAACGTAAAAAGCAGCATTGCAAAAACACTGATTAAATGCTTATGCAATACGTAAGAGAAAAGTCCAACAGCACTTCACAAGTACCCTATAAAGGTGAAACCCTATTCAGGATCAGTTTTCTAGTACAAGTTGAATGTTTTAGATGGTAAATTATGAGGGAAGTGCCGTGATTTGACTGGTTTCCACCCACTCCACAAAGGAGTTTGACACTACATGTCCAGGTATCCTGAAAAAGTAAATCCCATCTTAAGAGGCAAGATAACTAACAAACGAGTGCTGAGCTGTGACTACTTGGCCTGAAAAGCTATTTACAGGGTGCAGCTGTAATTCTTTTAAATAAATATGCTAATTTATCCAAACGGACATTTTTTTTCATTTAAGACCACCCTTCTGATGAGAATGGCACGTGAACATTCAGGATTTCAAACTGCCTCTTCCAACAGCACATCTGCCTCCCTGACCACTTGTGATATATATATATATTACTATATATATATATTACCATATATATTCCCTATATATACACATATATATTACCATTGTTACTTCAGGCAGACTCTGTGCCACCTGCCCTCTCCGTCAACAATAGAACCCTCAAAGTAGAAGCTTACATTTCTATTTGAATTATCAGAAGTGATAAATAGTATAAGAATATTTTAGAAGATTGTTGCACATTATTCACACAGAACTTTCAGAAGTGGAAACAAATAACTACTGTCACAGAGCCTAAAAAATAAGGAATGTATTAAGTCTTGCAGTGCCCCAAGTGACAACAGACTGTTCTGAAAGTTAATTTTTTTTGCATCAGTTCCATACTTCAAGGCATAATTATTAAACGTGCAACTTGATCTTCACATGACAAAAGAAGCAGCAGAGTTTCAGACAACTACATAAAAACAAACCTTGGGAAAGAAATTCAGCATCGTGGAATTTATAAAAAGCTGGTACAAATACCCTCCCTCAAAAGAGTTCTTTATATCTGATTCCTTTTATCTTAACTTTATCATCTCAGATCACACAAACATAAAATCAGCTGGACACCGTAACATGCTACAGGTCAGGTTTCACAACAGGGCTGGATCCTCACTGGACCTGTCATTTTTGAGGCAGCAAGGAAGCTGGAGGAGAAAATATATTGGCCATTTTAAGCACTGCTTTTCTGTTTACATAACGCATTGTTTAGTGCAAAGATACTGAACATTTATTCTATTGTGATCTTTTGTGTACAGAAACTGCATCTGAAAATGGGAATGTTTCGGGCAGCAGAAAGAGTGCTGGCTTTGTGCAAACAATATAAAATGGAAATAGAGCCTGGAAATCCATTTGTTCGGTGACCTGCAGTAGAACTCCTACCTTTTAAACAGATACATTAGAAAAGCATGAAGAAAACAGGAGCCTATCACTCAAAATTGTCACTTTCTCTCAGTCTTGTAATTTGTCCTTGAATATGTAGCTGCACATATGGCACAGACCCACAGGCAAAGTTGGATGCTGGAGCCTGCACTGATGGCAACACGAGCGTTCTCCTTTCAAATTCAAGTGAGAACCATCCTTACACTCAGGATGTTCTGTGCTTTTGCCAGAGCAGACACCATGATTCCTGAGATTGCCTTTGACCTTGGCTTTCCTGCAAGGTAGCTCACTATCATGCCAGTCGGGACAACAGACAAATATTTTTACAGCTATAACAGTAAATACATTTCAGTTAATAAGTTAGCATTTCACAGATGATGAAATTCCACTGACACTCACTGACCTGGTACCGTGCACTCACGTTTTAGTATTTTTCCTTTGCTGGCTATGTTTGCTTTAGGGTATACAACCACCCAGCAGGGGATTAATTACATCTCTTTCCATACATAATCATTTGCATTACAGAAATGGTATAATGAGGGTTGGAATCTCCAGTTCTGAGAGAAAATACAGCCTGGCCAAGCAAGGACAAACTGTGTAATCCATCCATCAGATTAACAGGAAGGAAATTTTCATGGTGATTAAAAAAAAAACCAACAAAAAACCAAACCCCAAACCCACAGTTTCCCTTTCTCCTATCAGAATCTGTCAAGAAAAGCAATTTCCTTCTTTTCACCATATCATTGTAAATGGTTATTAAAAACTGTATTTGCCAATTTCTCTCTCTCGACACGACTACACCTGAACTTGCTTCCCAAACTCATCAGCAAAGAATTTTAAACAGCAACACTAACACCGTATCTGCGTTCAATGTCAGATTAACCCATGGAATATGCTGCAGATATTTTCAACACTTCACTGACTTCTTAGAAATTAAAATCAGGATCATACTGCAGGTCATCTGCTTAGCTACAGAGATGCTTAAAATACAGAAAATGAATGCCCAGGCTCTTGCCAATACCACTCACAACACCGAGAGGACACAGAGTTTAACTGCCAGACCTTTCTCCACACTGTACAGAATTTATGCCTGCAATCACACCAATCCTGAATGGCCATCGACAGCTTAGTCCCAGCACATCTTCCCTTATTCCCAGTACCAGTCAAACTGCCTGGAACCACCTTTTCCTAAGGAACTGGTGACAGGGTGCCAGAACCTTCAGGACAGCACACAAGGCACTGGACGAGTTAACAGTTCACTCAGTGTTAGCCTAAACACACTACTAGTTGCAAGCAAGTTAAATGTATTATTTGGGTTAATTCTGTACCTGAACAGAAGTTACGTATCAGTAAAAATGTCACCTGTGAAGTGAATTAACATGTAAAACCAAAGGGGGAAAAAAGCCCCTCAGCTGTTTAACTAACAGCCCACCCTGTTTCTCTAAAGAATCAGTTTCCATCAGTCTTAAAACACACAGGTCACACATCAGCCAATGATTCATTGAATGTTTTTAGCATCTTACGGCCCTTCTCTTCCCTTCAGCTTAGAAATCCCTTACCAGTCAGCAAAAATAAAATAAAAATAAAAGCCTTCGGATTTATTTCCAATTATAGTTACTGCAGAAGAAAACAAAGCCAAAAAGCCCTTTAAAGTTTAAGCAGAATTCTCAAACACAGCAAATTATTTTCTCTCCCCCACCAGCCCTTCCGCCTGGGCAACACAAAGTTCCTCCTTTGCAGGCAAAGCCAAGGATCCAGGTCACATCTGTGCATTAACCTGTCAAGAATATACATCTCCAAAAGCTGCCCACTAACCTTTCCTATCACTTAACCTCAGGGCTTTCCATAAGATTAAGGGTATTGGTTACCTGACCTAAAATAATTCCAGAATACATCTGAAAGCAGACAGGAATTCCCCCTTCCCTCAGAATATGTTCAGCGCCCACCCCCATATATATATATATATATTTTTTTAGGAAGCTGAAGTGCCTATTCCACATTTTGTACATCACGTCACGTTCTCAAGCCCCAAAATGCAACCTCACACAGTAACCCCATGGGGCAGACTGAACCTGCTCACGGTACCAAACGCGACTGAAACCGCACGCGATGCCTCGGCCAGGCAGGATGATCACAACGATGCCTGCAAAGCACGTTCCCAAGGGGGTGAAGGGAGAGTTGGCCAAGCCCAGGAACAAACCAGCTGCCACAGCTGAGCTGCAGACAATGGGAGGGGTAGGGAGGGGTAGGGGTCCAGAGCCCAGGGCAGGGTGCTGAGCGCACAGCCCTCGCTGCCCACAGCCACGAATGACTTGCCACTCTCCCAGTCTCATTTCCTCCGCAGGATTCATTCCTATCTCTTGTTATTTGGGCCTAAGAACACAGGGTCACTCTAATTTCATGCTATCAGTCAAGCAGCCGTCTCTTTTCACAGTAAAGAAAATAGGTGGTTTCGTATTTGATTCCAGGCTTTTCAGCTGAGGTTAAACAGCAAATGGTTTCTGAAAATTAAAGACAACCTGTGAGAACCTTGGTCACATCCAGAATAGCAGGTACAGTAACTCGGCTCTTCAGTCCTTAGATGTCAGCAACCTAATTTACTATCAACTTGATTATTTTCCTCAAGGCTTAAAAAAAACACCCCAGGCAGCAGCCCTCTTCAAACACGCTTGCCAAACTTATTTTTAAATGATATTATGTTTGGAAGATGTATTTTCATTTGCAGGAAAAAGTAAATTTAAAGATTACAGCTTGCATTTTGCAACCCAGTCAGAGCAGACAATCCCTAAATGAGCAGTAGCTTCAGAAGAGCATTACCATAACTTATCCCCTGAAATAAACAATAACAGCTACCCAAAAGGCGCGTGTGGATCAATGAAATAGAAAGCAAGATGTATGGTAGTCGTCTGTGAATAAAAGGCAGGCTATACTTTAAAACCTGAGAAAGAACAGCCTTAAGAAATGCTCCAAAACTGCCTTATATGCGTTGTATTCTTGCAGAAATTAGCCTAAGGGAGAGGGAATATTGAGAGGACTAGAGCGCGCAGCTTAGACAGCTCATTAATCTTTCTCATTACTTAATTCTAGTTTTACAAGGCCCTGAAGAAGATCAGTGACCCACCCTATGTGTGATCAGCCTGCCCGGCGCTGAACGCTCATCCAGAAAAACGAGCAACTGTTCAATAATCTCTTTCATTTTGCCGGACTGCTCCGGTGTCAGAAATTTAAGTCAAAAGGTCACGTTCTACAGAATTTGGGGCAAATGCAGAACGGCGTCATCTCGGAGACATCTCTGCCATCCTATTGTTAGAAACCGCTCTTAAAATTCCTCTGTCTTGACTTGCACCGAAAATTCCTTCAAGACTGGGCATGCAGCGGTCACCAGGAAACGGTCACAGCTGCTAAAAGTGCCAGCAGCATTACAACTAACCAAACCCAGCTGGGTTCTCTCCCTTGCGGGCTCGTCCTAATATTAATCGACGATTAAGTCAGTTGTCGTTTCTACCGTGGGCACGGCTACTCCTTCAAAGGCTGTTTCTAAAAGAACTGACATCTGACATCCAGGCAACCTGACCACCGAGTTTAGTTATAAAACTCTTTGAACATTCTTTATTTAGAATTTAGAATTGAATAATTTAGAATTTAGAATTGAATAATTAAGTCCAGCAGAATTCTGGTGAGTTTGGGGAGCCTCCTGGTCTATCCTACACATATATAACAATGTGCACCTGATGAAGAGCCCTGGTCTGCTCCCCAGCTCATGCCCATTCAGTGCGTTGTTAATACAAAGACCAAAGGTTACAAAGGAAATTATTTTGAAATACATTGGTTGCGAGATGATCTCCAACGCTGTAGCTGAACCAAGAAAAGGTACCTGGTCAGCTCAGTGTTAACAGCAGCAGCAGGTGTCTCGCAACAGTCCAAAGGGTTCTATTTATTCTGTCAGGTTGGTTTCTCACCAACTCACCCGGTGTAAAGTAGTTGGAAGCAGACAAGCAGTTTTGGTGGTTGTTTTTGAGAGGCACGCCACATGTCTCCAGTTGCTTTGGCAACGTTAGGCTAAGACTTTTGACACATAAACAGAATTTTATCTTTACAACTGTGCAGTTCTCAACTAATTGAGACAAAAGATCCGTGTCAGTCTCCAGAGGTGGCTGGACAGCGTGGCAACCCTTGAAATAAGACCAAGTTTCCTAATAGCAAAGCTCTGGAATGAAGTCCTAGGGAAGAGAAACTTTGTAGTTCCTCCAAAAGCCTCAACAGTGGAGGTGTCTCCCATTGTCCCCTACAGCTGCAAGTCCACTCCACATAGATCATCTGAGAACACTCTCAGAAATTGAAAGCATAAGCAATCAATTTTAAAGATATTTAGTAATTAGTCCTAAAAGGAATTCCAAGCTGCCTTGCCTTCGTCTAGTTTATGACTGATAGCATCTGTAACCTCATGAGGCATCCATTAAGTTCAGTAGTTAATTATATCTGCTCTGACTGGACATTATTTACAGAACATGCAGATGTAATTTTTCATTGCTTAGCCAGTCTACAGGAGGCACTTCAGCTCACCCCCCTCTCAAACCACTGCTGCTCACCACAAGCAGGGCAGGAGGGGCAGGCAAAGGGTGTTCTGATCAATTTTTTGCAAAGTGATGGTTCATTCAGTGAAGAAATCCACCATGTGAAAATCTGGACTAAGCAGATGCCAAACAGGATTTTTGTAAGCAGACAGCAGAATTTTAACTTCTCTTTTTGCTCTCAAAAGTGAATGGTCTCTGAGGCTGCTGGGCTCCAAACTGCAGCCAAACTGAAACATAAATCCTTGACAGAGGTGGTGGAAGAGAGGGCTCTGTTGCTTCACTCCCTGATAATAATTTTTTTTTACAACAAAAACAAATTCTTGTGACGGAAGTCACAAGAAGAAGCCACATTTCTATTATGTGTGTAGGAAGATATATAAGGAGGTTACACATTTCTATCATGTGTGTAGGGAGACATATACGGTGGTTACACACTTAGTGTGACTCATTTCAGAGTTACAACAGGAATTATTTCTACAACTACCTTTTTCTAATTAGCTCTGGAAAACGTTTTCTGTGACAAATTTGTAATTGAAACACGCTTTGCTATCATCTCTTTCCCACACACTTTCAAACAGTATTTTATCTGTTTGGGAATATTTAAATTAACCATAAAGACAGGAAAAGAAAAAGGCAATTAAATGCTTCTCTAAATTGTGCTGAGGTAGAACTGTAATAACCACCAACCTTCCCCTTACTTTCAACCTTGGACTATCTTAACTTCAAGGGAACATCGCTGCCTGCCACGCTGACATGTGACAGTGGAATAAGGTGGAAGATAAAATGGAAAACCACAAAGTGGTGCCAGGCAAAACCTGAGATTAATATACAGCTGAAGCTGAGCGTGGTGAAAGGCATATGCAAGACAATATTCAGGCTTAGAGGAGGTAGAACATATCACAGGAAAGCAACGTCTACTGCTTTCAAAATGAAAGGCAGTAGAGCTGGGAAACACAGGCACTGACTGACCTCATCCCTGGGCTTATTTTTAAATAACCACATCCAGTCCTCTCCTTCAGGTACGTCATCTATTGTGCAAGTGTCAAGTGAACTAAGGTTCTCTGGATCACTAAGATCTCTCATGAAAAAGCACTCGATACACCTAAGCATCTTTCGCAGATTTATTCCTGAAGGACCTCACAACATTTCATACAGTTGGATGCTTCAGACTTACTTGGTGCCAAGAGATCTGTTTCAGAGTAAAGGGAAAATTCATCCCCAATTAAAGTACTGGTAAAATACAGGCACTCACTCCCAAAGCACAGATTTGAGAAACTGCAGACTGTGCCTAATGACTTTTAGTTCTGATGGGCGATTAGTGTGCTCTGTAATGGACCGACAGAAAGAGCTGATTCTATTACAAGGCCATGTTCTGGCTGGGGTTTTCTTTCTGTTGCATCTAAATTATAAATATGAACCCTCTTGAAGAGATACGAAGACAAAAGATATTAATCAATCTCTGAAACTTCTGTCTTCTGTCCTTTACCATATTTCAAATTAGAACAAACACTGACTGCATCACCAGGAAAAGCCTCTCAGGTGCTTAGCACCATCTGTACCATCATTATTCTTCCATGCTATCAAGCACAGAGTTCTCTTCATCCTCTTTGCCTTTTGGAAGAAACAGCATGGTTGTTTGGGTTTTTTTCATTCAGATGCTGGCTTCAAAGGCAGGTTTTAAGGTATATTCCAGTTTGTACTTACGGGTACAGAAGAAATTTCTGAAGTCTTTGTGAGATTTGCAAAGTCATTGAAAATTGTCATTGAACATTCCTCTCCTCGGATGGGAGTTTGGGAAGGGGCTTTTCCTGAACCTGACAGATCTCCCAACAGCCAGTGTAACCACTGTCCTCGTTCACACTTTCTGCATCAACTCAATGCACAGTAAAGCACTCAGCTCACAACAGCTTCTGGAGAGACAAAAAGCCTTTAATACGTTGTTGTGAACCCAACATCTTTAATGCTGTAGGAGAACTTGAGTATCAGAAGCAAAATCAAATCCCTGCTTCTCTGATCCACGTTTCATACAACCTACAAGAAGTTACACATACTGGAAAGAACAAGTAGCGTGTAAAATGTAAATCACGTAGCAAGCAAATGTTTAGCACATCAAAACAATGAAGTACCAAAGTGGTGCAAGCACCTACAAACCAGCTGGCTACCTCTGCACAAGCTCCCTCACTGGGGTTTTTCAAGTTTTCCTGCAATTTTCTTTTGCCTATCCCACTCCACTTACAATCAGCCCCAATTCAGTAGCTTTTCTCAGAGAAGTGACAATTTCAGTGTGCTTGCCCTGCACGTTAGAGGACATTTTATACAAAGGATATTTGGTTTAGATGTTAAATTGTTTAATTTTTATGACACCAGCTAATGAGAAAAAAAAATTCTTGTAAGACTTTCCAGAGAACTTCCTGTATTTTTGTCTGAGAGTGACCAAACTACAACAACAAAGTTCCAAAGAGAAAAGTTAAGGGACCACGTGTGAAGAAATAACCTAAATAGCTTCAAAGTAAGACTCAGGATTTAACTTTCCAATAGCAACCTTCTACCTACATGCTTTTTGATGTGATAAGTTGTCTTCTCCATCAAGAGAATCCTTAGTTTATTTCCTTTAGATGTTTAACTCACTAATCAGTATTTAGACATCAGTGTTTTCTCTCAGCCAGTACAACCACGAGCTGTACTGGTGCTCACCAAATTCTCACAAGAGAAATGCAACTTCAGCAGCCAGAACCAAGAATTACTAAAAAAAATTAAAAAGATCCCTTAAAATCATTCATTGCATATAGAAAAACTGAATTAAGTTCATTCTCCTCTAAAGTTAAATTCTGTGATAACTGATATTTTTCATTTCAGTGAAACACTTTAGAGATTGATAAAATAGTTCCCACTTACTCTGACTGCAAGAATTTCAAAGCTCTTTTAACATTTTTAATGGGTTTTTTCATTCCTCACAAAGAAAAAGTGCAGCAAAGGAAAGATGGTGATTCCCATTTAAATCCTGTTCTTGGAGCTAAAACATTACACCAAATTCAGCACCCCATTTGAGGCATTTCAGGTTGCTCCAGAGGAAAGAGACACCTTCAGACAGAAACTTCAGGAATCCTGCATTTGTTGAATTCAGAATTTTAGCATCAGAAAGCAAAGCCACCATCTAGTCCAGAAATTACAGATGACTATGGGGGGATTTCAGCAACCTCCATAAACCTAACGTTATCCCCGTGCAGCTTTTGGGGTTGCTGCAGATTTACATATCTGCCAAGTGACATTTTCAACTTAGCTCTTTTCTCACTTAAGTGATTTAAAAAAAAAAAAAAGTAAGTCACAGGTAACACTCTCGGGGATTTTTGACTGTTATTAATTCCTCACTATCTTCTTATATAATGAATCAGAGTATGATTTTTTTTTTCCTGCCCATCATTTATTTTTACAGAAGAATTTATCTTTGAAACAAATGAAAACATAAGCTTGACATCTATCTAAGGAAGATACTGAGATGGCTCACACAGAGACAAGAACTATCAAAGGCTTGGCAAAAAACCCCATGTATCTTGAGAGAAAAAAGCAGGTTTTCAGATGCAGTAAGTCTGCTCTCTTACTAGCTAAGCCCCTGGGAAGGTGCATTGCTTTGGTAACATGGTGTTGGAATGGTTTTTTCCCTACAGGTGAAGCAACTCAGACCATACTCTCTCCCCACCTAAAGCTGTAAGAAGCCAGCCAACATTTATGCCTTGTTTGCTTAACCTGCAATGTACAACTTGCTTTAAAGAAATATAAAATCAATAGTTATTATACCCACTTATTTAAAAATCAATAGACATTAGAGATGAATAAAATATTCTTTTCATTTCCCCAACAATTCTAATTGAATATTTATAAGCCTGTCTATGCAGGTTTACCATTACATGCAGATCTACACAGACCATTTCAATGTGCACTGGTTCTAGGGAGCAGAATCTGGACTGTAGAACAAACCAGAAAGAATTTTTTGTAAAATACCTACTGAAGATACTAAACCTTATGTTCAGCCTTACACTTCAGTTTTGCTAATCTCAGTATACTCAATGGTATTCCACTGCCTGTTCAGCCCTAGAGAGAGAAAGGACAGGATGTAAAACTGATAAAGCAAATGACTGACAGCATTTTTTTTTGTATTTGTATTTTCTATATTTGTATTTATGTGTATTGTATTTATTTGTATTGTATTTATATTTATTTATATTTATGTATATATATTCATCTCTATTTATATTTA
>WTSP01015151.1:0-14098 GCA_025331215.1 Actenoides lindsayi | reverse complement strand
CCCCCCGCCGCCATTTGCCGGGCAGGAGCGATGCGGGGAGGGCGCTGGCGCGCGGCGCACGGGTGCGGGTGGCGGCTGCAGGCCGATCCCCGGGGCCGCGGCCGGCCCCCGAGACCGGGGCCGCTTCAGGCGAAGCGGCGGTTCCGCTGGCGGCTGCCAGCGCGGGGGCGTGGTGGGGTCTTGTGTGCTTTCTGCCGGGGGCCGGCTGGTCGCGGATCCCCAGGAGCGGTGCTGCGGGGAGGACATCGGGGAGCGGGATGCGGGCAGATGACCGGGAGCCCTGCGGGGCTGCGGCGCTGCGGAGCGCGCCAATTAGAAACTCTTTCTGCTCCCAGCAGCCTGTTAAGACGCCGGCCTTCGGCGCACCAATGGCACGCTGCTGAAAGGCGTAGTGCCACCCGAGAGCCGGCTGGGGTTTCAGTGAGTTATCGTTAACTTCAGAAGTGGCAGCTGTCCCCGCTTCCTGTGCTTGCGGCGGCAGCAGGGTGGCTTCCGTTGTGCTTGCCCTCTTCTCTGGCTGCATGAAACCCTCGAAAATAGCGAGCAAGCCCAAGGGAACCGTGGCTGCACAAAAGGCGCGGGGGGAGCACAGGGTAAAATACAACACTGGGGAAATCTGACTGCTGGCTGGAGCCAGGGGCATTTCTAGCTATATGCAAAGCAGACAGTTGCTAAGGCAGCAGCCTGCCAGGACAGTTGAACTGTGGCCCTGCTGCTCGGGCAAGGGCCTGGGAGCCGGGGTTACACCATCGCTTTGTCCCAGTAATGGGAGCGGTGGGGTGCGTGCCACCCCCTCCCAGCAGCGCAGTGGACACCCTGGTGGCGACAGGAGTGCGCCTGCTTCTCAGCCTCTTGTCCCCCCAGGGAGCAAAATTCAGTTTCGCCTTCACATTTGAAAAAGCTGGCGCCAGCAGTGGGGATCTTGGCCTTCATTTTGTATACAGTAGCCTTCCCATGAAGCTTAAACATGAATTAATGGTTGCTAATGCCATTTCTTGTCTGTGTTTGAAAGCTAGCCTTGAAAGTAAAAGGATCCCTTTTTAATGCATTATGTACTCAGAAAAAAAAAGCTCCGCAGAACAATTTGTGTGTTTTACTGTGGAATATCAAATTAGTTCTGTAGATTTTAATCAAGGAATTTGTGTACACTGGCAAGTCAATCCAGTACTGATGTAAGTTTTGTCTTCAGATAGTGTAGGAGTCTATGGGAAGATAGAAAGCTTAGAGCAGAGGAAGAGGGTAAGTTTAGACATTTCCTGTGCTCATCAGAACCCTATCCCAACCTTATCCCTAGCTTTCTGAATTTGTCCCACCTTTTTTGACAGAGGAGCCCCCAGGTTACTGGGAGAGAGAAAAATGTGTAATGAGCAGAAGAGAGATAAACAAGAGGAAGAATGCTTTGTGCACAAGAACCCAGTAATAAGTATGCTTCTAATTAGTTGGGTTGTGAAATACACAAGCAGGATCCATGCTGGGGAGTTACTGCTGTCAAAGGGGCACAGGTCTCTCAGTTCACTTAACACAAACTTGCTGGTAGACCACCTCTGGGGAAAACCAGCTCGATTACACCTCTTCATATTGATCAGACAGGTGGAAAGAGTTCTAAGACTCCTCTGCTTTCATAGAACCTACATTTTATTCCTTCCCCCCCTCCCAGTAACACTAAAATGAGCAAGGTCCCACTGAGGTCTATAAAGTTTTACCAACAATTTCTGTGAGTAAATTAGACCAATTTTGCTCATCAAGAAAGCACTTTGTTAATTTTAGAAGTATTAGTTCTGACAGACTCAAACCATCCTGGTGTACCATTTAATCCACTGTTTTATCCCTAGGATTTTTATGGGTTTTTTTCCTGAAGGAAAGTGACTAAAAAGTAGTTAATTTCTTATCAACCTTCTTTGCTTGAATTATGTTTCTTTAGTGTTCATAGTAAGTATGACCTAATAAGCCAGAGTCCACCAAGAAAACAGGAAAATTAACGATAGGAGGTAAATAATTGTATATAGAAAAAGGGCAAGGTGATAACTCACCATTAAGCAAGTTAATTCATACTTAAGTCTTCTGTTGTCTTCTTTCCTGTTTTCCACTTTATAGAACTTTTGATCAAAAGTGTCCGGTCTAAGTAAGCTGTCCTAGAAAAAGGGAGATGGGAGTTACAAGAAAAAAGTCTCAAGAGTCAATTTTTTCTGGATTCATGTTTATTCAGGAAAAAGAATTAAACTGGGTACCTCCTTCTCATGTGCTTTTGAAAGCAGGTCTGGCAAGGAGCTGTCTAGGCACTAAAAAATGCATCTATTGCACCACAAGATGTTTTAATATCATCAAATCAACAGTACTGGAATTGCACCCCATGAGAGGAAAACATAAATAAAGTCAATCTCATGCACATGTACCAGCAACTCCCATCTCTGGAATGGAAACTATATCCAAATGTCTTAGGAGAGAATTTAGCCCTAGGAAACTATTCAAGTTTATTGAAGCACAAATATTTCTTTTGTCTAAAGACAATGGGTTTCTACTGACTTGTAGAAAGCCCATATTTAAACTTATCTACCCATATTAACTTTGTTGATCAGCATCTGGTTTGCAAGAGAAATTAAATTTCAACCTGGGTGATTGACTTATTTTTTGTTCCCTGAATATGAATACTGATTGCTGCTTCTGAATGGTATGAGCGGCCATCACAGGCTTAAAAGTTGTCTGATAGGAATGAGACTGGAATTAAACTAGATTATCTACAACACTACAGCGTTTACCCTAGACAACATTGCTATCCCTCATTAAATAATGGGGATGAAAATCACCTGTTTTCTACAAAGCTAAATGGAATTTGGGATTGTGGTCATATGCATATAGACTGGTCAGTGAAAACAAAAGAAAAAGCAGAGAGTAATACTCATACCCTTTTTTTTTTTTCCCTTCTCTTTACACATCCCACACACCACCCCCAATAGACAAAAGCTGCACTTGTAAGAAAATGATTGGTGGTTTCCCTGCGAAAAATATGGGGTCCAGCATAGCAGAACTGAGACTTACTAGATGAGAAAAGGCCTGAATTTTCACTGCTCTAGTGTACATTAACAGCATCAGTGAAATCAGCAGCCTAAAGAACAGCAAATCTATGATCTCCCCTCTGACACAGGATCAGGAAGTGCTTTTTAAATTATTACCTACAAATTGTATAAGCAAAGACGCAGTTCAGTTCTTAATTAACAAGCTACTGGGGATTTGTGAACTACCTAAGTAGGCATAAGCTTTTCCAGCCCAGCAGGGGATAGTGCTCACACACCCCAGCAGCTGGCAGAGATGCAGGCCCCACTTACATGTGCAAGGTGTTCCATCCCTCTCCCGGCAGACAGCAATTCACAGGTCTCCTGTGGTGCTCATACTGGCAGCCTAGGAGGTGGTGAATTAACATCAGCATTAGCGTTGGCTTTTAAGGATACAGTAGAGCCTGCCTCAGCCCTCACAAAGGGTGTAGTACATACATTGGAAGGCCCTTGTAAATGAGCTCTGGAGTAGTGTTAGCTTATGGACTTGCAATATACAGTTTTAACCTCAGTCAGACTACAAAAAGTAACATCTTTTCAACTCCTTCTCAATGAAAGTGATTTGACATTTGTTTGAGGATAGAATGACCCAGAATCTGAAACTGTGTTTGAGGACAGCTTTTCTTATATTTCATTCTTCCTGAATTTCTTGGGGAGATGCCCAATTTTAAATAAACTAGTTTATTTTTTCTACCTAGGAAAATCAAGGAAAAATTATCATCCTTAGAAGAAAATATGTCCTAAAATTACGATTAAGTTCTTTTTTTTTTAATTCATCTGTAAAATTGTGTTGCCCCTGACATTGTTTGGAGTGCTTTATAATAACATGATACCTCAAAAAGCTTTGTAGAAAGTTTAAATTAACTTTCTGTAAATGAAGCTTTGAAATGCCTCATTAGTGGTGCAACCTGTCCAGTTACTGCTCTTGTTGCTGACTGTAATGTTTATGTCCCCAGGCAGCCTATGTGGCCTGCTTAGAGCTATATGCACAGGATGCACTGCCCTAGAAACCTAAGACGTAACACCTCTAAGTGTGTTCATCCAAAATACATAAAACTTCTTGAATAGAATACCTGCATTCTGATGTTTTAGATAATAATCCTATTGCATCTCTCAATACAAACCAGTATGATGTTTTTCTTACCTTTGTCAAGGGAACAATCTATGAACTGATGCTTTGAAGCTGTGAGAAATTTCCAAACTATCTGACATGAAAAATACTTCTGAGATACCCTGTATCATCAAGTTAGTAGCAGGGTAGTGGCCCAGAAAAATAAATGCATTCCAGTTAGAACAGAAATAGGGTTGTTGGTTAGAGAAAGATTCGCAGATTAATAGACAGCATAGATCTAACATAGTAAAAACTCTGAGAAACTGAAAACCCTGCTCAGTTATCTCCCATACAGTTAGGCACAAAGCCCTGATACCTGGAAGAAATAAATACTTGCCATTTTTGAAAAAGCATAAATACAGATACTTAGAACTATATAAAGGCTGGGATATGCACAGCAGTGGATCCATAACTATTATTTATTGGTTTGAAATATTTTTTTCTGCTAGAGTGGAATCTGCGTGACAAATAGCCCAGAGCCGACCATCAGAAAAAAATAACAAAACAAAAAGTTGCCACTGCCAAGGTACAGCTTCCCTGGACATGAGGCTTGGCAGAAATTCTGCAAGTTCATGGCCAGCATTTCACCACAGTGAGCTTCTGTTTTCAGCACATTCCTGCTTCTCCACATCCGAGGATCACACCAGCCTTGTGGACAAAGCCGGCTGGAAACTGGCAACCTGGTTGCAAAGGTTTCTCGCTAACAAAGATCAGGTTCTACTTCATCTGTGACAAAGATAAGCAGTCACTGAAAGAGGCCCTTTGGAGGGGACCGCAACATGTACATCCACACACAAAGAACTGGGGACGGAGTAGTAGGATCTTACACGGGATGCAATGTGCAATCATCCATATGCCCTTTCCAGGAGAAAAATAAGTTAAGGCAAGGTCACAATTACACAGGAGCTCATGTGCTAACTGCAATTGAAAATTTTGCTGCTGATCTAGGGAAAACATGTCATAGCTTAGACATTAAAAGACCACAAGAGGACACTATGGTGCCACTTATCTTCAAAATATATTTAAATTCAAGGAACCTCTGCCTCACTTGTAAAATGATGCATAACTGTATTTGATATGGGGAAAAGCCATTTCCACAAAGATGCCTTACTGTCATCTTTAGAGACCGAAAAGATACCTTATTTTAGAGATTTCCACTCCCCCCACCTAATCAGATTCTGTAAATTCAAGTAAGAACTGGATCAAAGTTTTTTTCTAGTAGTTAAACATTGCAGTAATTTTCAGGATGGGATTAAAATGCTGGAAAAATACTGTTCAGTGGTGTGTGTCTTTTTTCCTTTTATTTTAAGGGATCAATTTTTAATTTGGTTACCCTTTTAGCATAGAGTTCTTATGGTCTATTTAATTTTTTTTATAAAGGGCTCAGAGAAGAAACTGAGCACAGGCCTAGACAAAGATTCTTTAGGTGATAACTACAGGAGGACACTCCAGAAAGTTAATCCAAATGGACTTTTCAAAATATTAACCTTTTTTCCAAATGTTTGTATTCCAGACTAAAGGGACCTTCTTTGATTTATCTGACAAAACCTGTATTGGCTTCTGTTTTAATCTTTTGTTTCTGAGCAACAACCCACAGGGGAACGTGAATTCTTGCTTCCTGGGCTCTGTGCTTTTCTGTCATTGCAGAACTGACAAAACAAAAGGTTGATGAAAACAGTAAGACCAGGTGCTGAGAAAGGGCTTTAAGAGAAAACAACTTACCCATTATATAGGGGAAAGAATCATCCGAGTGAAGTTTACAAAATAATTCGGGAAGAAGCAACAGAAACAGAGCAAAATTAAGTGCCCCTCATTTGAGTTCAGATCGTTAAGGCTAAAGCCTTGATTAGAAGCCAACAGTATTTTTGTGATTTAAGCTAAATGTTGAACCATGTTTACTTAGCTTTTTTTTTTTTTCTCTCCGCTATTTGTTGAGTCATGACAGAAACAGCTGAGCCAAGTCTCTCCAAGGGCACAGCTTTAGGGAAGAAGGGTTGTTTGCTGCTTGTGCTGTGCAAGAAAATAAGACTTGACAGGTTGCAATAATTTCTCAAACAGTACACACATTGGGAAAAGAATTGCCACCTTTGCAATTTGAGTGCAAGGAATTGAAACCGGCTCTGAACAGCTCATCTGGCAGCACTGGACCAAGTGACTGAGAGGTTCTAGCTCAATCATGGAAAATCCTGGACATCTGTGAAATGCAGAAATGGGACAAAAATGCTTCTCATCACCACAAGTTGTTTTTCCTCTGATAAAAATTACATAGTGAATTTAAAAAGAAATATGAAGGCTAGTAGAAGCTTTTCCATTTCTTTGGTTCAAAAAGATAAAAAAAGGAAAATTATAGGAGCACCAAACACCCACTACCATCTTAAGTTGTTCTATGTCGATGTAAGGTTTGTATGCAAGATAACAAGAAAAAAATCACAAACAGATATATATACATATAGTTCTTGAAACATTGAATCAAGCCTTCCAAAACACTACAGGACGGGTGATCCAGCGTCACAGTCTGTTATTAGTTCTCTGGGCCTGTGAATTAAACCCAACAAATTTTTAAGAGCAAATGAAAGCCACTGCTAGTAGGAAGAATCTCCTGTTTGTTTGGTTTTTTGGTTGTTTTTTTGTTTGGTTGGTTTTTTGGTTGTTTTTTTGTTTGTTTGATTTATTTTTTTTTTGGTTGGGTGGGTTTTTTTAGTTTAGATATGTTATATTTTCAGAATTTGAAGCAATTTGATCATTTCCATAGCTATAAATCCAAAGAAGAGCAGAGGAGCTGCTGCTTTCAATAGCAAATGGAAGAAATCCAAATTGCTGCAGTCTGACTCTGCTTTTCTGCTCTTCCACTAATACTGGACATGGTTAACCCAGTCACTGACACCATCAGCAGGAAACCCATCACTTGAGGAAGAGAGTTTTCAGCTAGATCAGCTCCCTGAACCAGCTCACTACAGTTACACACCAATGCTGTCACAAGGGACAGAAAAGGCAACATGCAGTGAAGAAACAGGGTAGGAGTGCTCTTCTCAGTGACACCCAGTGACAGGACAAGGGGTAATGGCTACAAGCTGGAGCATAGGAGGTTTCTGGTAAACATCAGGAAAAACTTTTTCACAGTGAGGGTGACAGAGCACTGGACCAGGCTGCCCAGAGGGGTTGTGGAGTCTCCTCTGGAGACATTTAAAACCCGCCTGGACGCGTTCCTGTGTGGCCTGCTCTAGGTGATCCTGCTCTGGCAGGGGTTGGACTAGATGATCTTTTGAGGTCTCTTCCAACCCTCAACGTTCTGCGATTCTGTGAGTGCAGCAGCTGAAGCTGATACTGGCATACACTGTGATGACACTGCACCTTACTCCAGAGGGTGATGGAGATGCTATAATGACACACAGCTTTTCAAAGTTGACTCTGTGGTGCATATGCTTTCTGAACTTTTTGTTTAAGATCAAACAGAAATTAATAAACGTATTTATATAGGTCATTAGACTTAACGCATGATGTTTACTGACCTTGAAACATAGAAATACGCAGGCATATTGCTTAAGAAGGAGTGCAGCTGTTAAGCACTGGCACAGTTCAGTAGTCCATATCCCTTGTAAAACATGCAAAAGTCCTTCCATGGCCTGAACGAGTCACCTACTGAGTAGAAGTTAGATATATGAACTGAACTACTCAGATTTTACATGACAGATCAGCAGCATGTTAGATCAGCA
The DNA here is from genome assembly GCA_025331215.1 of Actenoides lindsayi. Taxonomy (NCBI): domain Eukaryota; kingdom Metazoa; phylum Chordata; class Aves; order Coraciiformes; family Alcedinidae; genus Actenoides; species Actenoides lindsayi. The sequence continues at coordinate 6,224 of WTSP01015151.1, read as the reverse complement.
ATAGACTTTTTGGGCTTGGTTTCCAGCATCACCACTTAACGCAGATGAAACAATGGAGAATTGACGACGTTTATTTCTGTGGATGCTACAGCCCATTAGTCTGGAAAAGGATAGTACTGGTGGAAGGGTGCTGGCATCAACCTTTTAGAATCAAAGCAATAGTCTGCATTGACATTATGTCTGTAGTTTTTGGCTGTTCATATCACACGTGAAAGCATGACTCTTGGATTGTTAAAGACGTCTTGAAGTTTGCATCTTGTTTAGAAAATCAGCCTGAAGTACTTCATAGTACATCGACTTTGAGATTTACAGAAATAGTCATAACTACTTTCAGAACTCATGTTAGCACAACTCATTGTTTAGAAGAGGTAAATAATGATTTGCATTCTTTCATTTGGCAGCCAACAAAGCTTGTTACAAAGCTGGTATCTCAGCTGTATCTGATACTTCAGTTGATACCACTAGCCATAATAGAATCTGTCAGTTGAGTTAGCAGGCAATTCCAATTACCAATGCAAATTGTTCTTATTAATTGGTGCAGGGCAAAGGCATTCAATTTCAGGATGAATCATCCCCTCCATTGGGAGGCAGAAATCAGAGTGCAATCATTTTATCCTCGAGCTGTTGGAAATGCAGTGTTGTGACTGCTACTATAAGCTACTGTCAGTAGTACTGGAGACACTAGCACTCAGACTGAAGGGTCACTGGAGTTTTACTGACAGCAGTCTCAGCCATATCTTACAGGATTTTACTTTTGAAGAGGAATTCTAATGAGATGCCTTTCTACCATGTTTCAAACTGAGTGATTTTGATTATTTAAGAAAAATAAACTGCATCTATTAGATAAGCTAGATAACTATGTGCACAATCATTGCACGATGCACAAGATTCCACTTCTTGTTTGACGGTTTTGCACTCTAATGTTGGTTTCACACAAGCAGCTTATTTGAAGTGTTCTGAAGTACACAACTAGTAATGGAAAAGGGACTTCTAGATCATCACACATCTGTGAGAAGTGCTGTGAAGTAGAGGTTATCCTAACCCTGGTGCAGGCAACCTGTCTGGTTCCACATAAACATTTTTCCCTATGACTTGACTAGCTTGAGCTGCACTGTCATCATGGACTCACTGTAATGACTGAGAAATCCCATCTTCCCTTTCCATGGGCACTTGCTCAGACTTCTCTACGGGTTTGGCAGTATCTGAGTGAAGATGAGGCTGACTGTCTACAATCCAGGATGCTCTAGGGTCAAACCTACCTGCCATTTTCATGCCTGCCATGGGGGGGAAGCTACCGTCCCTGTGAAGAGCAGACTCAGAGCCCTCATGATACCCTGGCCTTCTTTCTGCAGCAGTTGCACGGTTCTTTTCAGGGCTTCTTGGAGTTTTGCACATTCACATTGTTTTCTGAGATTACACCAGTACCTATACACAATTTTAAACAACATTTTATTTAAATCTCATGTATATGTTTTGCCACAAAGTTGCAAATTATTCATTGCATAAAGCAGTCAAACAAATTAAATGCAATACACTATAGATAAATCAAGAAAACCTACAACTACCCATAGTATAGTGCAATCAGTCATTTAAAATTATTATCCATACCTTTAAGGAAAGGAATGCATTTTTAATGCATGCTGTAGTATGGGGGGGAGGAAAAAAAAAAAGCAAGTAGGAAAGTGACAACACATTAGAATGAAAAAGGCTGGAAGGCATAAGGAAACCTCTTAGGTTTCAAATGTGTAATGAAGTCACTATCACAGTATTAATTCTGTGAAGACAGACCATGGATGGCAGTTTTCCAATGGCTCATGAAACTATTGACAGAAGTACTGATGAGAAGTAAATATTTGCCCTATTGAATTCATCATTTTACTAGTAAAACAAGTTCTGATGCCAGTCAAGCAGTATTGGGAAGGCAAGACTTCTGCGTCAGTACAGTAATTCCCCATTGTAGATAGGTAACTAGGATCAGTAATCATTGAGAAATTGTTCTTAAAAACTTGGCTTGTATGCATCTAGCTTATTCAACATGATTTGTAAAGAATTCTGTAAGGAGCAGTAGTATATTCAGAATATACTTATCAAGGAGACCATCTCATCAGAAGAATTAATTAAGCTTCATTTTGAAGCAATAAAAGAAATCTTCTTCCAGAAACCCTGCTTGTACATGGAATGCAGAAATGAATGGCAGGAACAGTCTCAAGTGACTCTAGAAAAAACTGACTTGCTGCTTCCATTCTGTTCATGATTAACCTTGTCTTTCAGTTGTTAAATACTTAGTGTGTTTACAAATGCTGTCCTTAGATCAACTACAGGACTTTTATTTATACTAAGGCTAAATTCCGTAGATGCCATATCAGTAAATAAAAGCACCTATCATGGGATGTAGGGGAAAAAAAAAATAAAATCACAATTAAGAACAAGTATCATGAGAAGGCATTTACAAAGATGTAGTGTTGCCATCTTACAATTTTGTCATAAATCTCATGATACTTGATGAAAATTCCAGATTTGAGCAGTATTAGCCTATCAAGATTAGGCCTACTGCAATATATGTGTATATCTCAATGTAAGTATAACAGTAGCTTCTGACCTCACATACCTTGTGTATTTGAAAACGTGTTTCCAAGGCTAAAACAGCAGAATATTTCTAATAAAAGTATTTCTTTCTAATCTCATGCCTGTGCATCCTTTGACAATAGTCTGATTTTAGCGGGCTAGAATAAAAATAAAGTAATAAAACCTGTTATTGGTAAGGACCATTGTTTAAATGTGAAAAAGATTTCCACAAAGCTGTGGAACATTCTAACAAAATTTCTATTCAAATACTCATTTTATACTTTTCAGACTGCAATAAAAATATCAGAACAAGATCTCACCCTCTGAGTAGCCAGAATTCCTGCTTTCTCCTGGCTTATTCTTGCTCCCAGCTTCATGAACATGCAGCAAACAAATTATAGAAAAGCGTCTACAGTATTGCCTGGTCACCACCTGTACCTGAATGCAAGTCACCTAACTCCACCCTTGAGTAACTCTCCAGTTGTCCACTGTCCTGGTCAGGGTTCAAAAATAAGAGTTTAGTATTGCAGGACGGATCCTGAAAGCCAGTGGTAGGCATGAAATCTGAATTGAGATAGCCATGTCATCCATCTTGTCATCAAAAAAAGCAAACAAACTCCAAACCAAAACCCCCCCCCAAAAAAACCCAAGTAATCTCTCATCTCCAGGGGGTAGTCATCTCTGAGTCAGCTATCAACTGATGATGAAAGTTGTATGATTTAACGAGAAGTGGTATCTGAAAAGATCTCAGCACAGCTGTCTTAATCACATTCTCTAGTTCCTGTGTGGAACTGCTGATTCTGGACTCCTGTGTTTATACCAAATGCCACGATACGAGTACCAAAACCATATGTCATATATTAAAGAATTTATTCCTTAGATGTGAAAACTTTCCATTAACAATGTTGGTCCTGGTTTTGCCATGATGACACAGAATTTATAACTTCAAATTCTAAATACTTTTGCTACAACATTTAAAATCTACATTAAGTTTCAAGTATGCAGATGAATTTATGAAAAAAAATTATCATAGCTTTACATTAACAAAACCCAAAAAAGATAGATAGTTGAGTAGCAGATTTCTCCATATATCTCTCTCTAGACTCCAGTTAAATTCCAGCTCTGATACTGAATTCAAATATTAAATATGATACAACTGCAAGTGCCAGACTAAAAGGTTGTGCCACAGAAGGAAATCCAAAGGACTTGGCTGTCTGAAGCTGATGATTATGTAGGTCAAGGCGACAGGAATTTTGTACTTCTTCTTGCAGAATTTCACTTTCACCTACATCCATTAGTCCACTAAGGTTCCGCACCTAGAAAAATTCATAAGTTTGCCCTTGAAAGCCAAACTGGCACAACAGCAAAAAGCCTTATGCAGCTAGCAAATTCAATGCTATTTGAAGTGAACTGACTCAAACTGTATGACAGAAACATGTGGAACTCAACATCATTATCCATTATGCCTGCATTCCTATGAAACACTTCCCAGAATTCAGTATAGGAAAGAGTCACAGGTCTATCTGTTCTTTGTCTTGGCTCCCTCCACATATGGATGAATTATCTGGAAAACCTGAAGCAAACAAACTCCTGAGCTTTCTTCCCTGAAGTCAGCTTACAGTCTCAAGACAGAGATTCAAAAACCTCTCATATAGTAGGAAAACAATTACTGAATTTCACAGATCAATTAAGTGTGATGAATTTCATTCTCTTCATGATGTCAATTTGCCACACATTCAACTTGGCTCTAGGTGGATATTTTGGCAGATTGACTGCAACAGTACAAATTTCCCAGATTTTTAGTCATCTAACATACGCCCACAAATGGCAACTGAAAAAAAAGATGATGGTGAAATTAAATTGCTGTCTGTAAGACTTTGTGTCTTATCTACTTACTTATCCCTGCAAATAAAAACAGGAGGAGGCAAGCAGTTTGCAAGTTTTAATAGAGGCTTTTTCAAAAGTTAACATTTAGGGGGTCCTTACTCTCATACAGTCTCTCTCCCTCTTTCACCCTTCTGGATTAGCTTCTACTATTTACACTTAAAGCTCATTGTGATCTAGTTGTTATGTTTATGGCTTGTTAGTGGTCTGGTTATGGCAGGAGCTTTTTGGATAGCAGCCCTATCCCATGACAAGAATTAAATTGATTTGCAGGAGTCAGCATTCCTTACTGCACCAGCGAACACAGCCAGACTGTGACGTTGGTACGTCCACAGTTTCTCCAAACCATGAAGTGATTCTATTTAGAAGTCAGTGATGTGTACTTAGCAGATTACCAAAGAGAGAAAAAGTTCCAAAGAGCTCTGTCCGCTCTCATTCTCTGTTCTCCTTTTATTCTGCTAACACTCTCTTGCCATCTTTGTTTCTAGACCAGCATTTGGAATTATTGCATTAAGTGCTTACATTGCCTCATAGCACAAGTGAGGAGAGGAGGAAAAAAAAAGCAAGCAGCAACGCACCAACAGATCCTCTCTCCCTCTTAGTATGAGTCAAGATTCAGTTCAGTTTTTAATCTTACATTTTCCACTTCCCTGAAGACACGGAGAAAGTTCTCCCTTAAGACCCCTTTCAGTTCAGTTTCTTTCCATCCTCTTCTAAGGAGTTCCTCAATCAAAGAAGGGTATTTAGAAACGTCTTCAAGTCCCTCAGGGAAACTGTTGGCAAGAGGTACACAAGAATATTCAACACACAACTGAAAAAATGTAGAAAAATACTTTTAATTAGTCTTTTGCACATATTCATTTTTGGAGTGACCTCACTTTGGACCCAATTCTTCCTCTGACAAGTTAAAAAAATAATGAGGAATTCAACTGACATAAACTGACATAAACAGAAGCAGGACTGGGACACAATGAAAAGCCTTTTCTGCACGGAGGATCCCATTAGCAGGACAAAACTGTGTATTCTGGAATAAAGATAAACTAAGGAGCTGCAGGCAATTTTTTGTACTCTGTTGTTTACAAAGTCATTCTTTCCAAAGAAAATACAATTAGAATAATAATACTGTTTTGAATTCAGCAGTTTAGGCAGTGAAAAGAAGGCTATTCAGAACCATCTGCTGAAGAAATTAGAAGAAGCAAAGCTGACCTATGTCTTGTGCTAATTCTTACCAGAATAAAAAGGAATTACAAGTAAGAAGCTACAAAACCTGCATTAAACAGCTATTTTAAATCATATTTCCACAAGTCTTCGACTTTGTTCTGAGATAACTAATATATTCTCTTATTTTTCTTTTCTGTGGAAGGGTAGTGCTAAGCATATCTCAAGAAATTTGTGCCATTACTTTCTACCAGAATTTAGGACCTTTAAAATTCCAGCACCAATTAAACTGATGGTCTTTGTGAAAATGCATGCAATAAAATGTGTCCTTTGGTTGCAAACTGGTTTTATTTTGGAGATTATAGTTTCAGGGCTATGATCAGCTAACTCTTGTGGGTGCTGACACACTGTTTTTGTGGTCCTGCTTTACAGATGTAAGTCTGACTGTGACTTTCATACCCAAGTGTGTCCGGCCCCAGAAAAATAAAAGGGGGGGGGGGGGGGGGGGAAAAAACGAAAAAAAAAAAAAGAAAAAAAGGAAAAGGTTAAAAAATTAACACGGAAAACGCACAAACAAACTATCAATTTATTCTGTTAGGGGGGGGAGAGAGGAGGAC
>WTSP01015150.1:0-15144 GCA_025331215.1 Actenoides lindsayi | reverse complement strand
GGCTGCCGCCACTAGCACAGGAGGGAAGGATGGAGACAAGCCCGTGCCCACCCCTGCTGCTGCAATGGAGCCCCAGGCCTGGCATCTGTCCCCCGCGGCGTGGCCGGGAGCGTGCTGGGGTCAGGAGGAAGGGCCGATCCCGCACCAGCACCGTGTGCCCTCAGTTTGCCGTCCTCATGTGCCAGGGCCAGTGGGACCCCCACTCTCCGGCTGGAGCTCGTGGAGCCAGAGGAAGGGAGAGACAGGCCAGCTCTGGCTCCACACGGGCAGGCTGCCGACAGCCGGGCCGGCTGGGGAGGAGCCCAGCATGGTGAGCGGGGGCACTGGCAGTGCAAGCCCTCTCCCGATGGAGATCTGTCTGTTTGTCTGTATGTCTGTCATAAGGCTTGGAGCAGGGCCCTGACGGGCTGCCAGGCCGTCCCCCTGCATGCTCCGCGTGGGCTGCTGGTGCTGGAGGGGAAGGTCTGGCCGTTCCCTCCGGTGTCTGAAACGCGCCCGGCATCCCCGAGGAACAAACTGCTGCCGAAGGCCCTTGCCAGCGAGGAGCTGCGCTCCGCCAAGCCGTCTGCAGAGCGGCGGGGAGACCCAGTCCCCCTTCGGCTCGGCACGCAGCAGAGGAGAGCAGCGTGACATCGAACCCGTGGGAAGGTGCCGGGACCCTCCGAGGGGTCTGGCTCGCTTCCTTCTATCATCCTCCGAGGGGACCGTGGTCTAGCGAGCCCTCTTGGAGCTGGCCTGCGGAGTCTGGAGGTCACACTCAGATTGAGGCCAAAACAGGGAAAGAGCTTTTCTAATGGGCACGGTGGGGATGAGGTTGGAGGGACAGTGACATCCATCAACCAATGTCCCCACAGAGCCCTGCGACCATCCCCTTTGCCCCACGTGAGAAGGCAAGTTGGCATTTCCATGTGTTCGTCAGCGAGGGACCGAGGAAGGGGGGGACGTGGAGGGCAGGGTGGAAAAGAGACCTTGGCGAAGGCAATGTGCAAAACATCAGGGGCATTTGGGAGAGGAAGGGGAAAGCTCATTTTGCAAGAGGAACAACATCTGTGGTGTGGGGGCCGAACATCTGTAGGGGGGAGCATGGGGGGAGGGCATTCTGGGAAAATATTTCTGACATAATCCCAACAGTATCTGGTGTGTTGGGATTTGGTTACAAATGGCCCTCTAACGTCTTTGTGCGTTTTGTTCTGCTGGTTGCAGGGGCACACAGAGACCCCTGCTTTGTGCTAACCTGGGAAATAAACCATTCGCTGGGCTCAATGGCTGAGTTCAGTTGCGCAGGGAAGGGGGGGTGGGAACAGGGAAAGCGAGATTTGTGTGAACTCCAGTGAAAACCAGCCTAAAAGCCTCCGTGCCATGTGCTGGAGGGAGGAGGGGGGCTGCCTCCGCCTCTGGGGAGAACTCAGTGGTCCCGCTTGAGATGACGGCCTGTCTGGAGGCAAAAGCATGAGAGCTGAGTCAAGGCGCCTAGTGTGGGAAGGGGCCAGGGGAGCACAGGGTGGCCCTGTGGGGTACATGCCAACTCGCCGGACCCTGCCTCGCCAAGCTCCTGTGGCTCTGGCGTGCGGTCACCTCGTGCTGATGAGCGGTCACCTCATGCCGAGGAGCGTGCCCGGCTGCCCCGGGAGGCGATGAGTCGGACATGTGACGACCGGGCCATGGGCATGATGGCTCGCCTTGTCTGCTGAGCCTCAAAGGAGTGAGAGACAAAGGGGAACAAGCCTGGTTCTTTGGTGCGGTTATTTCATTGTCTCCCCAAGCTGCTTGTGATTATGGGACAAGCTCGGGGGGGAAAAGGGGGCAGAACAGGCAGAACCATCAGAGCCCCGAGATGTGGTGGGCGGCAGCTTTGGAAGACATTGGTCTGTTCCCCTGCACTCTGGGGTGGTGTCCCAAGAGATGGGCCCGAGGGTGGGTGGCATCCTCTAGGCTGGGTTATGCTTGTTATCACGTTGGCAGGAGACATGCATGGCTTTGGCCACACACTGACAGGCATGTGCGCACCCACTCCTGGGCACCCAACTGGTCTCTTCATTCAGCCAGTATCTGCTGGGGGACCGTGTCCATGCTCTGAAGCCACAGTGAGCCCTACGTGTTGCAGTCTCAGTTCTCTTCCCTGAGTCCCGGGGCTTAAGCAAAGGTGGTTAGCAGGAGGATCAGCAGCTTAATCTATTCTTCCTTCAAACAGGGCAGTGTGGACGTGAAGAGGAGGATCCATGGGACCTGGAGGCTGCCCCATGAGCTGCAGGCACACATTCCCCTGGCGTAACAGGGAAGCGAAGGCGGCTTTCCTCTCCACAGCCAGCACTGTCCAGAGCTCGCCTGCTCTGACACCACGTGTTGTACTGGGGCAGCTCCCTGGGCTGGATCACGTCTGGATCAATTCCTTGTAGTCTCCACACAGCCTGTCTCAGAGCAGAGAGCCTCTCTTTTGGGTCCACAGAGGTCTCCATCTCTTCTTTCTGTGTGCCAAAGCCCTTCTGTCACCTGGCAAATTACTCTCCCATGCATGAACCCCAGATTTAGATGATCTTTTTTTGTCTTGGGGGAGAGCATGAGCCCTTCTGACATTTGACTCAGTGTTACGGAGAAACATTTTCATTTGCCTTTTCCATCCCAGTTTGGCTTTGATACCAGCAGCAGGTTAACTCTTTTGTCTCTGTTGCCAAAGTGTATTTCACCCCCATTTTCCCATGTCACCTTGCCCTGCTTAGCTCAAGTCCCATCAGCTAAGGCTGGTCTCCAAGAATGCAGTTTCTGTTGGCGCGCCGGCTCTGCCAGGGTGACCCAGATTCACAGGGCCAGAGCTTGCAGATGTCTAATGCCAGCTCTTGAGATATCTGACTCAGGACTGGGTGATGATCTAAGCCCATCACTCATCGTTCCTAGAAAGGCAGACGAACGGTCTGGATGCAGTAATTGGCCTCCTCAAACTTTCAAGCCTAGGCTAAACTGGGACTTTTCTCAACAAGCAAAATTGTGCTCATCTCCTGCCCCGGCGTGAGCATTTGCTATCACTTGCTTCTGCAGTCCAGCATAGCCAACAGGAGATGTCAGGGAAAGCCAAGCTCCCTGCACACCCTGCTTCATCCACTCACAGGTCCCTGGTGAGCCCATCCCGCTGACCACTGCTGGCTAGGACGAGGTCCATGTGAGCTGAACCTGCTTCCCGCAGGCACCCCCAGCTCCTTGTTCATCACCACTATGAAAAGCATGCAACAATGCCAAGGTCAACAGCACTAGTACAGCCCAGGGTGGACTGTGCTGACCACAGGTGTGCCCCATGGGGTGGGCAGAGGTGGGCTCTTGTCTCATCATCTCCCCAGAGCTGCCCAGGTGCAAGGGTGGGGGGTCTGCTTCCTCTTGTGCAAGATTGTCTCCACTCCTTTGCGGTTCTCCTTAGCTGTCTCTGTCTCCATGTAGAGTAAATCCAACCACATGCCCAATCTCTGCTCTGCAGAGCTGGGCCCTGACCCCTCACCAGCATTTGTGTGCGGGGTTGCAGGGAGTAGCCAGGGCTTTACTCACTGTCACTCCAAAAGTGTCAGACGGACTGCTGGGTCATCTGCAAAAAATGTGCCTGAGCCTCCCTTCTCCCTCAGTGATTAAAAACAAACAATAACGCAGCACTGTCCAGGAGACATGGTTGCTCTTCAGCATTAGCTGCTTGGTATTCTGCTTAAATATGTCAGACACCCTGTCAAGGAGAAGGAACCCCATCATGTGGCACCTGGGAGCCCAATCAGAGAGGCAGAGCCATGAAGAGCAAATCACGACGCACTGGGAGGCAGCACTCGCAAGCTGACCATTGGCTGAAATGGCTCTTTCAGGTGGCTGGTGAATGAGTCCATTCACAAAAAAGCAGGGCTAGTTTGCAAACAGCAAAACAGTCTACTTTTTTTGTGTGTGTGCTAGATGAGTCTGCCAGGAAGACACCCAAGCTCTGAAGCAGATGTGTGGGATGTGACTGGTGCAGCCATGCCCAAGTCCAGCATAGGTGCAGTGAATTCAGGAGGACTGATTCCACCTCTTTCAGTTTGCAGGCCCTACTATTCCTCCCAAGGAGGTTCAGTGTCCTGCCCAGAGAACCTCGGCCTCCTGCCAGCCTCCCTGGAGGGGGGCACAGACCACTGAAGGCCACAGACCACCACTGGGATGTGGCAGGAGACCCTGATCTACAGCATCACGCAGATGGTCTGAAAAGAGAGAGGAGCCCTTGCAGAAACTCATGGTCCCAGAGATATGACAGAGCATATGATGGGAAAGGATCCTCCTTATATCTGGAAACAGAGAGTAAAAGGTATTATTTTGGGTAACTGTCAGATCTGGGGCATGGTTGCTCACAGAGCTCTTGACTAAGTCAGTCATGTCATGTCCCTTGTCACCTGTGAACATGGTCCTTGGAAACCTATTATTTCTCCATGCTGGAGAGTGGAGAGCAAGGTGACCCCTCCAGCCTTTGTTCTTGGTCTGTCCTGCATTGGTGGTGCAATAGCTGCCTTCACTCAGCGTTTCAAAAGTAAAAACCTCCAGGAGAAACTCTCTGAAATCAGTTTGCTGCCTGGTTATGTCTGGATATGTAGCAATAGGAAGAGGGGCAATGGTTTTAAACTAGAGAAGGGTAGATTTAGATTGGACATTAGGAAGAGGCTCTTTGCTCTGAGGGTGGTGGAACACCGGAGCAAGTTGCCCAGGGAGGTGGTGGAGGCCCTGTCTCTGGAGACATTCAAGGTCAGGCTTAATGGGCTCTGAGCAACCCACTCTAGTTGAGGACGTTCCTGCTCAGTGCAGGGTGGTTGGACTAGATGACCTTTGGAGGTCCCTTCCAATCCAAGACAGCCTGTGATTCTGTGACCAGCCAAGCTCACTGGCCACCTCCATTAGTTAAGATCTGGACTTTTCCACACAGGGAAATCTTACAAGCCACTGTAAAAAGCCAAGGCTTTGGAGCCAGTGCTGAGAGAGATGCTGAGGGTCACCAGTGAGGACCCTGGAGCTCCCAGGATGGTGATTCCACCTGCTGAGCATCAGCATGCCCAGTGTGTACCATGTTGATGCTCTTCTGCTCAGCATTGGCTGCTTTGGAGGCAGCGTTTGAGAAGGGACCTGGAGGCAGAGCTGAGCAGTGGGAATGCTGAGAAGGGAAGGAAAGGCCTGGGTGCCAGGGCAGGACAGCCGCTGGAGAGCAGGCCCTGAGTCTGGGGTGGGAACAGAGAACGGTGGGGCTGGAGAAAGACTGCTCCTTGTCATGAATGCTGGCTCACTCTGAGGAATCATGTACAGGTGTTCAAGTCCATAGGCTTCTTGGAGGGTTGCACAAGAGCCATCAGATCCCCTCTAAGGCTTCCTGGGTCCTCAAGCATTGTCTGGTCTGCTTCCATCCCATTTACTGCCAAAAGACACTTTCTCTCCAGGAGATGGTACCAACAAAGGACTGGGCCTCCAGCCTTGGCTCAGTTTATCTACTTTATTGGGACAGGGACCATATTTCATCCTGGAGCTCAGATTAAGCACTGAACTGGACTTGGTGTTCCACTCTTTCACCGTATTTTAGGAAAGAGCCTGCTTTTGCCTCCTCCCTTCCCACCAGGAACTGCAGCCAACAATCCTCTTGCACACTTCTTTGAGCCAGAGACGGCAGCGTGCAGGTCAATGCGTAGTCCTGAAGCTGGACTTTGCTGCTAATAATGACGGACATTGATGAAGGGGCGTGTAGTGTTGTGGTACCCAAAGGGAGCCCGTGGAGGTGCCTTCACTGGCTGCTGAACTGGGCTGCCGAGCAGTTTCTCACCGGGGACACGGGGGCTCTGCCTCCTCACGGCCATTGCTCCGGAGGTGGCCCAGCGGGGGCGAGGTGGAGGTAGCCCCGGCCAGGCACCGACAGCGGTGCTGAGGCCAGGGACGGGGCACAGCGCTCGGTCCCGCTCCTGAGGCTGAAGCCGGGCGGGTGCCCCCTCGCTGGGAAGGCCGGGGCGACCCTGGGCAGCGAGGCGGAGTCCCTCGGGGATGGGCTGGGTGTAGGCAGCGAGCCCGGGTCGGGGTCCGGGCAGCCTCCTCCGGTCCCGGGGCTCCCAGGGCAGCGGGGTGGGCGTGCGGGCCGGCAGCGCCTGGGGAGAAGGACCCTGACCCGGGAGGTGCCGCCCGCGGCCTCGCAGCCCCTCCCGTCTCCTTGCCCCGTCTCCCCGGCGCCGGGGCCGGGCAGGGCCGGGCCGGGCAGAGCCCACCCGGGGGCCGCCTCCTCCCGCCGCCGCGGGCGCCGTCACCCGGGAGGAGGGCGCCACCTGGCGGCCCCGCGGGGCCAGCCCGCGGCGTCGCTCCCACCCGAGCCCTCGCACGACCCGTTCCCCCCTCTCGCTCCCCGGTACCGGTACCGGGCGGCCACCACACGCCTCCGAGCCGTGCCGCGGGTTCCCCGCGGCTACGGCTGCCCCCGGTCCCGGGCCGGTCCCTCCCGCCGCGCTGCCGTGGGGCAGGGACCCGTTTGGCAACCAGCGGCCGGCCTCGGGCCCCGCTCTGCCGGACGGGGCCGGCGGGGACGAGGCGGGGGCGAGGGAACGCCGAAGGCTTCCCGGGGGTCCGGTGAGGCGGTGCCGGCGAGGAGCTCGTCCCAGCGAGGGAGCTGCGCCGTCCCGTGGGGCAGCCCAGGACCGAAGCTCTGAGCCCGGGCTGGACGAGCCGTCCTGGACACACAGCAGCTCTCCGGGAAGTCCAGCTTCTCACCGGCTACCCCTGGCCCCGCAGGTCCCGTTAGGCCACCCCAGCGTTGCAGGAGCCTCCTTTTCCTCTGGCTGCTGCATCAGAAGTGGATGCACTGGCTAGCAAACAGACCCGAGAAGTCCAAAGCCCTCCACAGCTTTCCTCTGGGCTGATGTGAATTTGTTCTTCGTGAGGAACTTTAGCATGCCTTGGATATAAAGGCTTCCCACGGGTCCTGACTAAGCTGCCCTCCATCCTCCCAAAGGGAGTGGTGGAAGAGGCACTACTAAAGCTACCCTGCACAGAAGAAAGCAGATATCCTCCGAGAATGCTTTGAGTGAAGTGGGATTCATCCAGGGCCCTCCATCTCTGTTGCCTGTGTGCCGAGTGTCTGTACACAGTTGTTGTCCTGGTCCAGGTCCAATCCTGTTGTCCAGCTCCGTTACTTCAATAAGCCTTCAAATTGCTTAACAAATACCACACAAATGTTTAAACCCTGAGAATTTGTACTCAGGGCTCAAAATGTGATTTATCTTCATCTATGCCTGCAAGATTTATCAGCCCGAATTAAGGGAATGGCTGTGCTCTTTAAAGTGTGGTTCTAGTCAGAAAAAACAACTGGAGTCTCCTCTCAGTGAGTAGGACACATGGCCAAACCAGAAGGGAAAAATTGAGAAACGTTTTTCTAAAAAAAATCCTCATGTTTTTTGGTCAAAAATTTTGAAGCGTGGCTGAATTTAGAAACATTCGACCAACTCTGTAGCGAGCCAGGAGCAAGGAAAGGAACTGTGAAAATGGACAGGTTTTTTTCTTCTGTTCTTCATCACATTTTCATATTTCGATGCCATTTTTCATCAAAAAGCTCTGGCAAGCACTGTGTGTCACATCTGCCTAAGAAAGGCCATCTGCAAACCTCCACCCCATTGTAACGTGGATGGGAGATATCTCTGTGGACGTGCACTCACAAGAGAACAAGAGCACTTTCCCATGTGCTCTGGGCAAGCCTGCTAAATCATGGGACATGAGGACGTAATCCTGGACATAGAGGAGCACACTGGTAAACATGTCAGTAGTTTCTACTAATGAACCCTGCAGACTTGCAGTTCAAATCATAGCTACCGTGCTTCTTCCTTTCCTCTTGCCATGACACTGGGCTCCCAAGGGGAGAGGTTCGCTCTGCTGTGCCCTGAGAGTCATTGGAGCAGGGCCAAGAGATCCCAATGTCATGGACAGCTTCAGATAACATGGAGTTCTTTCTCCTCTCTTAAAAGCTCTTAAGTTTGAACTCTGAGGTGCAGGACATGCTCAGAAGGACAGGTCTAAAAAAACCAACCAACTTCCAACAGGGTAAAACCTCAAACCAGGCAGCAGAAATACAAGAAGATGGGCCACTGAATAGTTGTCACTAGGATCTAGAGAGACCAGCTTTGGAGGTAGATGACATTAAGCCAGAGCCGTGCTGTTAAATATACCTCGTCTGGAGGTGGGAAGGCATGGAAGATGGGTGTGGAGACCCATGCCCGAAAGGAACGGGATTTGCTATAGACAGGAAACTTTTTAAGACCAAACTTACCTTGGAATCCATATTATTTGTCTGTTTGTGCAATTTCCCATCAAATTGTAGCAAAAAAAAAGTCACAATGGGGTATTTTAGAGGTTTCCTTCGGACAACATCAGAGCCTTTGGCTCAAGTTTGAGCCCTCAGACTCTACACATTCAGATTATGGTGATGGTGTGGTCACAGTGAGACAAGGAAAAAAAGGAACCAAAAGGTCTCTTCTGGCTGGCTGGTGGATGTGATCCTTTCCTGGTAATTGTGAGGAGTCTGTTTTATTCTGGATCAGTATATTTGTCTCCCCCAAATAAAATGCTTTGTAATTAAGTCTTTTCTGTGCAGTATTTCAGGGTGCATAACAAAAAGAATTGTCCCACCTGGAAGCAGTGTGCTGTTAGATGTTTCCAGCTATAGCTTTCAGACTGGAGGTACGGAACAGAAATCTGACCTTTTATGCCCACCATCTTTGAAGCTGGGAGGGTCCTAATTTCAACCTCAGCAACAAAGGGCATATGTAATGTTTGATTTAAAAGGTCTGAAATTACTCTCATCATCTCCTCTGGCTGCTTGTCTCAGCCAGCCAGTCTCACCTCATCCTGCCTCACCTGGAGTCAGGCAGAGGCAGCTGGATCCCATCCGCACCATTGTCCTGGCCAGCCAGTGGGTGAGATCATCGGGAAACAGACGTGGGGGCTTGAGGGACACTATCCCCCTGTTAGTACCCGTGTCACATAGCACAGCCATGCAGCTGTATGGTCCCCCCAGGCCTGACCCATCCTGGTTGTCACCCATGCCATCTGTGCAAGACACCGTACAGGGGTCGGAAGAACTCCCAGGACTGACTCTTTCCCAAGGCTGAGCCAGACCCATGGCAAGAGGGGAACCCCAGGAGATGCCCTTGTTTCCCCTACCACAATCAGCAATACGCTCGGCAGCCAAAGCCGTGAGACCAGCCCCGGCCCACTCTGTATGGTCTCCATGTGTCACCAGTGACGCTTGGTACCAGCACTGCCTGGACACATCCCCTTGACTACATCATGGAGGATGCCGAGCAGCTGGCGTCCCGCTGCCTCTGTCTCACACACCATTTGGCATCCAGACAGTGAAGGGCCGAGAAGATGTGCAGTGACTAGTCTGGGGGGGTTACCTTGCTGTGGCCTTTCCAAACATGTTTAACTAAGAAGAGATGACAAGCCACAGACTGGCAGGTGGCTGACAGTGAGCAGAGTCCCTGCACAGTGCTCCTGGCACTTGGAGAGCAGTAGGCAATATGCTCTCCACCAAAGAGCATTAGCTGGCAGTGCATGTGGCTTTTCCCCAGATAGGAGGGTAGATCAGAGGTGCAAAAAGTGCTCCCAATGCTGCCAGTGCCTCTGAGACATCAGGTGAAATAAAAGCAGGGTCATGGTAGCTGTAATCTCAATATCCTGTGCAGGCGGGCATGACTGGGTAGATGTGAATGATTTCAATCACACCAACAAACCAGATTTCCTCCTTATGGGATGCATCAGCTTGGCTACTGCTCAATGTGATCTGGGCATCACACTTCAGCATCATAACCCTGTGCCTTCAGTCAGTGATCTAAGCACGGCAGCCAGGACTGAGGGGGAATCTCCCCAGGACTCGCTGGGCTCATCACAGGCCTGTCTCTAGGGTGGCTCTTTGCCTTTGGCTTTGTTTAGTGTTCCGAGGCCTTTCCTACGAGAGGAACTGCTGGAAGTGTGAATTTCCATGCATCAGGTCTTCTCGCATGATCACTGGTGTGCTCCAAGAAGCAGTGGTGAAAAGCACAAGGTCCCATCCCTTGCTGTAGCTGAAAAACCTGCTTCCAGCTCATTGCAGTGTCCTACTGTGGGAGTCTGCAGCTCTCCCATGCCTCTTGGTCAAGAGTAGAGCTGTGCGGCTGTGAGGACCCCTTTGCTTTCAGCTGCACTCACATGGGCCAGTTTCATTCCTATCTGTGCTAGTTCTGCTTTTGGACAAGCCAAGGGACCGTTTGGTGAGCTGTTTGGGTGTTTGAGTCCAAAGCCTGGTCCTGGGCTACAACTCTTCCAGGTCTGAGCCGCTTTTGAGACATCTGCCGCCCAGGGCTGAGAAGAGGTTCCCAGGCCTGCTTAGAAGAAAACCATCGCTGCCTGCTTGGCACCAGAGCTTGGATGGGAATTCTCTTGTTTTTCATGAGCAGCCTGAGCGGTCAGCACATACCACGAGCAACAGTCAGAGGAGCAATAAATAGCCTACCCAGACCAGAAGGAGACAACCTGTTCAAACTGGACCGCTCATCCCCTGGGCCGGGCAGAATGACTATTGCTCTGCGTCAAGATCTTGTGCGTGCTGGGGAAAGAAAGCCTGCGGCCTGGCCCAGACCGCACTGAGTGGGTCCTCCAAGAGGAGCCACGGTTACTGCTCCGATCGGCACGTCCCAAGGATGTGGTAGGCAGCCATCAGGGCTGTCTGTGTTCCAGCGGGATGCTTCACTCGTGCTCCCAAAGCTGTGCCAGGAGGCAGATACCATTGCTGCAGGCTGGCTGCGGATTGCTCCTCCAGGGCTGGTTCCCACTTGGGATCACACCCAACTGTACTCCTACATCCCAACGCAAGTCCCAGCTTCACTTGTTCTCCAGGAAAAGGAGCATTTTGAAAATGTTAGGGTTCTGTAACTCATCCCAGGAAAATTCTTTTTCCCCAGATGATGTTTCTTTGTGGTCTTACACCACCCATAAGACTGTGGGGAACAGGAGAGGTACCAAGTCAGTGCAAGCCCATCACTTATTGTTTCCCCTTCTCCCCTTTAAGGTCTACAACAGAAGCAGGCGAGGAGGGTGTTCTACTGCTACAGGCCAACATTTCCTCCTAGTCACCTCGTGCCAAGCATCAAATCTGGAATAGCCAGGGGTTGTAAAGTGCTCTGAACCTGAAAAGTGCTAACTAAGAAAATAAAGCACAACACGAGTGTTATTAATAAATGCCAGCCGCTGTTATATAACTCCTAATCATGAGCCGCGTCTTTCGGCCCCCATTGTTCCATTGTCAGGCCCCATTATCTGGGAACTCTTACCCACCGACCACAAGAAATAGCCTGGGCTCTGCGGGTTTGCAAACTTTGTTGTTGGAAAGCTTTTCATGCAATTGTTTTTGCTTTGCGCTGTTGCCTTTCTTATTGTACAGATGTGGGTGTGTATCACAGCCCACACCCTCTGTCTTTTGCCCCAGGATAACTTTGAAAATGAGCTGATCCATCTCAGCGAGTGTTTTTCCTAAGAATGCTCTTTAAAAACAACAACATTCAAACAAAAAAACCCCTCGTTTTCCTGAAGTGAAGCTTGTTCTGGGGAAAGATGATGGCCTGCAATCCCAGCAGAATAAAGACTGCACTTAATCCTCAGAAGAGACTCTCTGCAGGACTGGCCCAGGTCTGAAGGAAGAAGGGAACGTGGGGTAACTGGGTCTCTGGGACTCATTCGGAGCAGGGCATCTCTGTGGTTGCAGGGCTGGCCTATCAGTCCTCCCTTACCAGCTTATGAGCTTTCAGCAACTTCAGTGCTTCTCATCCTGTTTGCCGCATCCCACCTCATGGTGGGCTTCTGCATGGCCTTTCTACCTGGGAGCCAATATGAAGCTCAGCTGGCACCGGCACAAGCTTGTGAGTCTCAGCTCTCCTGATGAGCTAATCCAGATCTGTGCAAAAGTTCTTCACGCTCTAATGAGGAGTGTGTGGATCTTCACAGCACCTTCATACCGGTCAGTGTAAAATACACCAGTGTGGGAAGCTCTGAAGACTGGGTCGTAGCTGTTCAGGTTGGTTGGGTCATGGCTGTTCAGGTTAGAAATGCTGTCATTTCCCAGGGCTCAGGTTAGAACTGACCACACTGAAAAAAGGCTTTCTGGTCAAAACGAAAAATTTTACTGAATATTGTCTGGGTTTGGAAGACAAGTTATAAATCAAAACCAGAAAATGCAGAGCAAAAAGCTTTTGGTGTTCAGTTTCTAAGGCCTGTATTTTTTCAACCAAAAACATGTTTTAAAAATCAGTGCATTTTTTTCTTCCTTTCGCTGGAAAACCTGAAGTGACATAGGAAGCTAAAAATAGCAACAATACCCAACCAAGTCATTGGTGTGTTTCTATCAGCTCCAATGCAAACTTTGGTGTTGGCTCGGGCACAATTTGTTATTTTCTGACCAGGGCCTATATTAGGGTTGTGAATATATCCAGCCAAAATGGTCTAGGAAAGCCACCAATCCATTCCTGAACAGTTTTCCCTGGAGCTCATCCAGCACCTCGCACCTTCAGACAGTAACAACCAGCAAGGGCATTGATGCTCTTGGGCTGGGGATGGAGGTGAGGAGCACCCATGGCAATTCTGCGGTGTCACCATGGCATGGTCCCCAAGCCTGGGACTGTGGCCCCGGGGTCACCCTCCCTCACCCTTAGGAGAGATGGCCTCTGGGATGCTGTTCTCATGGGACCATCCTTGGTGGCTGCATCTCCTCCCCAGATGAATCTGGGCTCTCCCAGCTGACCATCCTCTGGCCTGTCCTGTATTTTGCAGTGAAGGGTGGGTGCAGAACATGCGTGGCCACTGCTGGGCATCTTCTCACCTCCTTCTGCCCACCTAGTCCCAGTGCTTTCCCTTTAAGACGGAGCAAGACACAAGGCACAGAGGCTGTGTGTGCTGTGTGGGGAGCTGGGGCAGCCCAGGAGACCACTCTCCCGGGACCTCTGCATGGCACAGAGACGTCTACCTAACAATTGAGGGAATGTTTTCCACCCAAAGAATCCATCTCGTGGTCCCCTCTTCATTTGTGACACAAGGGAAAATGTGAAGCAGCCAAGACGCGTGAATCACTGTCCCAAACAACATATAATGAACTCATAAAATCAAAGGCAGGGTTTGTTTCAACCCATGCTGCCAGGGTTCCTTGGACATTGTCTGGAATGAATTTAAGTTGTTACAAAACTCCCTGTGTCTTTGTGTCTCTCTTCCCCCCAACCCCCAAAACTGTCTTTCTTCTCTTCCCCCTCTGTGCTCTGCTTTTCTATATGAGCTTCTTCCCCTTCCTTTTTTCCTCCCACCTTTCCTCTCCCTCTCCTGCCTTCCTTCTCTCCCTGTTTGCCCCAGTCCCTCCTTCCCAACCCTTTTACCCAGCCCTTCATGTTGGATCCCTGCTCCCCCCAGCCCTCCCTGTGTCTGCCAGCTGGGCACCTCCACCACTTTCCAGACAGACTCATTTCCAGGACAACTTCAGACAAAGACCTTTAGCTGATTCAACAGGGCCCATACTGCCTGCTTGGTCTGACGTGGTCATGCCAGGGGACTTTCCCCGGGTGGGAGCTCAACCCCAGAGACTGGGTGAAGAGGTGACCTTCCCAAGCAGTACCTGGGGCTGGAGGAGTGTGGCCACAGAAAAGCAGTGTCAACCACACCATAAGCACTCTGTCTGTCTGTAGCCCCAGCAAGTGCCACACTGAGGGCTGAGAGCGGGGACACGCTGGCCCATCCAGAGTGATGCAATGAGGGGCTTTGTCAACAGGCTGGCAGGCACGCTTCAAAAATGCCTTCCATGCTCCACCCTACTGCTGCTGGGGGCGAGGGTGTGCTCTGTGGTCTCTGCTAGGGGTGATGCCGCTGGCAGTGGCACAGGCAGCTGGTCCTGACACACATCGATTTGACTAGGTGCTCATGCTCCTTCTGTTGCCTCCCAGGAACTGCCTTCATCCCTACAGGGCTTCTCCCATCAGAGCACTCCCAAAGAGGGCAAGGAAGTATGCACTCAAATCCCACCACCGCTTCAGAAACCCAGGGATTTGTTTACATCATGCAAGGTGCTGCTGCTTGCAGCTGAGCAGGCTCTGGAGCTGCCGGCTGCCAGCAGAGACTGCAGGGCACTACCTGAGGCAACGCTGGGGCAGCAGCAGGCCCTGCTGCTTTGGGAACCTGGGCTGGCATATCTGTGCTGTGACTTGTGGTCTCACCAGCAGTCTGGGAGCAACCAAGGGCCCCCAGTGCCATGCCCAACTGAGCGGCAGAGGCATGGCCCAGGCTACTGAGGCTTCCTGGAATCCCAGCCCAAATCTACCCAAACACTTAAAGGCTGAATTGGTTTGGAGCAAACAAGACATAAGCCAAACCTCAACTCCAGTCATTCCAGAGCCATCCTAGCGAAATGCTCCTGACTCCCACAGGATAGCCTCCATCTGCCACGCAGCTTTGTGGACCTCTTCCCTTGGTGTCTCACTGGGAACACCCCTGTGTCACCAGGATCGTACTGTGTTCCAACTGCAACATCAGCAACTACTTTTGGTGGTGCCTGCTCCTCCAATGCTGCAGCAAGATGTTATCCACCAGCCAGCACAGCTCAGATTCCTCCAGTGCACGAGGACATTGCCCAGCTCCTCCAGATCCTTGCAGTAAGCCCAAGGTTGGTGGGCACCTGATTGGAGGTGGGAAGTGAGAGCAAGACAGGAGTAGGGTCCCCAGCACCTGAAGAGGCTGAGATATCTGATGAAGTTTTTTAAAAGAGCTCCTTGTGCTAAAGACAAGGTTTGCTGCTGACTTCAGGCTGTGGGCAGCGTTTGGGCCCCTGAAAAGCAGCTCACAAAAGTCAGATGAGGCGTTTTCCAGAAGAAACCCTTGCTCTGCATCCACAGAACCCCGCTCAGCAGAGATGCTGCTGGCAGGTGGCCGTGCACAGAGCGTACCCGAGGCTCCCGCGATCATATGCGCAGGTGGAGAACGCACCGCACAGCGTCCTCCCGCTGATGGCAACGCAAATTTAGCTGCAAGTGACCCAGGGGACAGGTTTTTAATGAATCCACCGTAGGGAGCCACCCGCTCCAAGACTGCCCGCGCCCGGCGCAGTCGGGGCTGCTCCGGGACCGCAGCTGCGTG
>WTSP01015143.1:0-18738 GCA_025331215.1 Actenoides lindsayi | reverse complement strand
ATAATAAAAATGGAATATATACAAATATATACAAACCCAGTATGGAACCCAACCCCCCTGATGGTAATTCCATCACCACCAGCACTGATGTTGTGGAGCAGGCACCAGGGCAGTCCCAGCCTGGGCCCCGCAGCAGCCGGGAGCTGTGCTCAGGAGCTGGATTCTGGTACCGGGTTCAGGAACTCACAGTGTCTGGGATCCAGGAAGGACTTCACGATCCCTGGGTTTGGAGGTCCCCAACAAGACTGCATGCCTTCTTCAAGTCAAAGCTTCGGGGCTTTGTGGGACATCGATCTAAACTGGTTCAAAGAATTCAAGCTGTGCATTAGCAGAGCACATTGTCACAGGCCCAGCCTCAAGCGCGTGAGCTATCACAGCAAAGCCTGGCACACACCTCAGCAGCTGGCTGAATCACAACCTGAGATCACAAGAGCTGGAGAACACGTTGTGACTATGGTCACAGCCTCTCCATATTCATTCTGCACGGGCACTGTCTATTCTGGACACCACTAGGAGGGTTATTGAATCTCATAGATAATCCCAGTTGCCTTACTCAGATTCAAACCTTCAGACTTAGCCCTAGGGAACGAATGGAGCAGAAGCAGAGCAGAGCCAGGCACAGCAGGCACTTGTGGCTGTTAGTGAGCACTGAATATTGCCAACCATTATAAAACACAGAAAAAGAGCGGGCAAGGCTTTAGCCAGTTCAGATAATCCTGCAGGGAATACCACCAATAGAAACTAATACATATGCAAGCAACAGCAAGCTGCCTGGGAAACGGCGCTTGGCCTTCGGTGTCAGATCAAAAAGCAACACTTACATTGCCTTTGGTCCAGCATTAAGTGTATTATTTAACATATATATATATATATATATATATATATATCTCCCCCCAAAAGACTGTTCCCGAGTACCTGCACGGATCTTATCCTCTCCTGTTCAGACTTTTAGCACGGGAGGGCAATGTTACACTTGTAGTCTGAATGAAGAGTGAGTGGTTTTGCCTGTCCCCAAACAGCCCAGATTTCTCCCTAAGTACCTGGGAGCAGAATTTGCTCACATGGAGACATCTCCCAGCCTGGACGGTGACAGCAGTCACTTGTGATTTCTTAGGAACACTCAGAGTTTCTCTATGTAACCACCCTGTGTCATACTTGCCTTGCCCTAGATGTGCTCGCTCACCCGCCCTCACTGCTGGCCTAAACCCAGTTGTGTCCCCTCCCACAATCCTTTCCTCCTCCTCTTGGAGCGGCATCGCTCTTCATTGTGCGATCCTGCTGCATATGTTTGCAAACCAGCGCTGTCCCAGAGAAAGGGAAGGGGTGAGGGCCTGCACGCCACATAATAGCATCGCTATGCCAGGAACAAAGCATCCCCGGACGGGGTGGTCGGCGGTACAAGTGGCTATCAGAAAGTCAGCGCAAAATTCAAGAGGCTGAGCGCTTTCAATTACGATTCAAATCTGCCATTTAGTTCATCATGTTTATTTAGGCATTAAAAGCAATTTCCCCAGCACATGTCTGTCACATTTAGACACAATGGGCTAGCCTGTAATTAGGAAGTATATGACCTCACTGGCTTTAATTGGGAGAAGCCTGCATCCAATCCGTTTACCAGATGATAGAAGGCAACTGGCATTGGAAGGGAAGTTGTGTGTCAGCTGGTAGAACGTGCACAATACCTGCTATAATGGCCCCCAATTCATCATCACCCCCTCTACCATCAGGCCTTTGTCAATGCTTTGCTCATCAATTTGCTTGTGTACCAACAAAAGAGAGCAGGAGACAGATACTGCATCATAGAGAATGATCACAGACCAGGGGAAAAAAAATAAGGGGGGGAGGGGGAACCCAGGCACAGCAATTTCTGCTTTGGCGAGGGAGCAGGGCAGGCACGGGGCCAAAGGCAGGGTTAGCCTCGGTGGCTAGAACCCTGCGAACTTTACACCGGCTCACGTTAGGCCAGAATTTAGCCCACGCTACCCACCAGAGTACACTGTAGCTTAACGTACAGAAACAACGAAAGCTTTAAGACTGAAACACCGCAGCAAAAGGTGACAATAGGGAGAGGACCGTTTGTGGTGGGAAAATGCAGCAAAGCCCTCGCGGTTGTGCTGTCTGCATGCTGCAGCACAGAAAGCACCCTTCTGGCCTGGGTAGGAGCCAGCACCTCCCTACCTTCCCTCGCTGCCCCCGGCTGCCGCGCAGGCCACACAGGCCACACAGCTGCGAGCCCTCCCAGGCACCGGTTCCGAGACAAACAGAGCTGTTGCCAGTAGTTCCGAACTCAGACCGCTGCCCTCCACAGGGATCTGTGCTCAGGCCCAGCCAGTCCTGCCAAGTGTTGGGCTTTTGGTTTCTTTTCAAAACAGTGAAGAGAGAGCAGCAAGCTATTGTAGATGAACTACCCCTGAAGTTATTACTGCTTTGGTTTTTTACTGTGATAGCAACGGAACCTGCAGCTCTGCTACAGTAACACCTGGGTGAGTTCAAGAGATGGGCAAAGAATACATAAACCAAGCATTAGAGAGAAGAGAGGCTCACGTTCACCTCATCACCAGGAATCTCTGTACAACAAAGTCACATGCTCTGGGTTCTGGGGCTGACTTGTCAGCACCATTTGCCGGTAGAAGGACACAAAGATTTCCACACCTTTAAAAAGGAGGTCCCCGGTCATTCACCGCATTGATTTCTGCTGGGTATACTGCTTCACCTCCCTGAAAAAACCAGCTCACTCCCTCCACTACAGGCAGCCTCTATCTTCAGCTGACAATATCATATCAGCAGGAAAGGTGCAGAAAAAGTCAGAATTTTCATGCATCAGGAATTTCCAGTATTTTTTATATATATATATATATAAATACCCTGATAGACAGGCAGACAAACCAGGAAGTTTTTTACCTTGATCTGGGATAAAAAGCCAAGATCTCGGAACGTTTTCCAGAATGAAATACTCAATTCCATTTTTTATCAAAAAGTAAAGTCATAACCATGGAGTAAACTAACACACTGAACACACTTCCATCGTTCCCCACAGACACTGCCATGAGGCAGAGACTCCTTCCACTGTTGGCAGCCCTTGCAAGGCCCCGCACACATCTAAACAACCCAAACATCCACAGTAGCTCTGCGGGGTGGGCTGGGACCTTCCTCCCCAAGGAGAGAAGAATGGGAGATGGGGCCAGGTAAGATAAAGCTCTCTCTGATACTCCTCTGCACAGAGTGATTTATGGAACTGCCTGACAGCCATATACAGGGGTTTTCAGCCTCAGACACCGAGTGCTGGAACCCTGTGAGATGCAGATGATGTGACACAAGTCCTGCGGCGTTCCCAGTGCAGCTCCTGTTTCTGCTGCGCATCCTCCAAGGGGCTAGGACATTTTCAGCTGCACATCAGCCCAAAGGCTCTCACCTGTAAAACCAGCTGAAGGTCGAACGCGTCCTCCCTCCTTCAACGAGGCTTTCTGGAACCGCCTCGACGATTCCCACTCTAACTCAGAGCCCAGGGCGAGTGGGCGTGCTCTCACCATCACCCCAGAGGAGGGGAACCAGCCTGCCGGCCCCCTGCAAACTGCAGGGAAACCTGCGGGGCCAGGCAGAGCCTAAGCTGGGACAGTGGAAGTCAGGGGGAACGGGGAGCTCAGGAAGAGAACACACTTTGTTGTCAGCTCCTGCTGAACGCTGCTGTTTCACAGGAAAGCTGAGCAAGCAGCTGGTCTCGAGGGACTCTGCAGCCCCATAAATTGGCTATACTTGCCACAGCTCCCAGGCATCAGGGATGCAATCCAAAGACCATTCAAAAGCGGCGAGGCTGGGAATGGGGTGCATCTGTGTACCAGCTTTGTCTTCCACTCTCTTCTCGAGTTCAGACCCCATGTCCCAGCCAGACCTTTGTTCTGAATAAATTGTGGTAATTCCCCTGACCATACCTGCAGAGGATTCATGCTGGAGAAGGAATACTTCTGAGACGCTGCTCAGATGTCAGCAGGCCAGAGGAAACGTGAAGTGCCCACTGTAGTTATCCTGGCACCTCAGTCTCTTGCTCCGCACAGTCTGGGTAGCCCTTCAGCACCCTCGCAAGGCCCAGCCTTCAACAGAGATTTTGCAAGGGACGGCAAAATATTTACAAAGATACTTTTGCATCTGCTCAGTTTGGCATAGGAAAGCAGGCTAACGTGTATGAATCACTAGCACTGCTTCTTAAAAAATATCGCCCTAAGTGACAGGCATCTGCTGCTGCTGCTGCTGCTGCTGCTGAGAGAGCCCCTGGAAGCTGCTGGAGGTGGACTCAATGCCAGTGAGGGAACAGGCCCGCAGAGATAGGGGACAGTCGCGCTTTGTCACTCCTTGGGAGCGCAGTGTGCACACGGGTGAGCTGGTAGAAAGAAACCGCTAGCTTCTAACAGGAGCATCCTGGAAAAGAACAACTGCGTTCCCAGCAGATTTCCACCTTTTGTTAATCCTCTCTCAAACTTGCTCACTGCTTGGTCTTTTGTGGCTGACATATTTTACTGGGGTAACAGAGAACGTAAGCGAAATGAGACAAAAATTCATGCACAAGGGAATGCACCAGGTAAGTAGAAATAAAGCAGAAAGCCACCCAGGTCTCTTAGCCTGGCTTCCTTTCTTAGCACAATTAACAAGCTCTAACACCAAGAAAGTGGCCTCCTAAGGAACAGCCGAGCCTGCGCTAGCTGCAGCGAGGCTCCTGCTTCCCTTCATTCACAGTTCCCTCCTTCATGCCTATGCTAAAATACCCCACTTCTCCACGTGGTTCCTGCTGATTTCTGCCTGCTCTTGGCCTGCTTCAGTTTTCTTCTGGCATCCCAGCTTATCAGGTTCATCCCAGTCACCCACGGGGGCTGCCTGAAAGGCCTGACAAAGAGGAATAGCCGAACAGGTTCCTGCAGCGTGCCTGATTTGTATTCAGGGCACAACTGGGGGACAGACCCCAGCCTCCAGCCACAGCATTAGGACAGCAAGCTGGGCCAATGAGGGTGAGGGAAGCTGCCTGCTTACTGTTTCCAGCAGACATAAAACACGATTCCCAAAGTGTGCTCCCAATAAAGCGGGGCTGGGGGGGGCGGTGGAATTAACAGCCGTTGAGCATATCGTGTACTAGATTGATGGGTTAAATAAGTAACCAGGAAAAAAAGCATGCAGAGCAAACAGAGGGGGAGGCTTATTACGTTAGTTGCGTAAGAGAAAGGGAGCAGGCGATGGGCCTCGAGGGCCTCCGCAGCAATTAAGGCCCCTCGCTGCTTTCGCATCGGCAGGGCTGGCTGCGGCTGGGGCTGGTGTGCAAGCTCCTGGACACGGCAGGCTCCTCTCCGGAAGCTGCCTGGTGCTGCCGCGGCTCCGGCTCCGAGGCACCGCGTGCCCAAGCTGCCGGCACGACAGCCAGTTGTTGGAGAGAGGAGGCTGGAGCTGGCGGAGGGCGGGGGGATGGCAGCCGATGGGCCGTGCAGTGCACAAAGGGGTGCCCACGGGCCGGGGGTGCCCCCAGGAGCGTGGGGAGGGGGGGGTCAGCCACAGGAAATGCGTTGCCTGGCATTGCACATGGATAAAGAGTGGAAGAGAGCATCATTTCTTTAAACTCATCTTGCATTCAGCCAGCTGCATATAAATTTCCCTCTATCTCATCAAGCTCTTACTGTTTGGCCTCCTCTGACTGATATTGGCTCATCATACTTAATCTAGGGTGAAATTTCCTCGTCTGAGCTAAATTACTCGCAGCCATCAAGGGAAACGATATTTATTTTTCGTGGGGCTAATGACCTGTCCCCCGGACCCACCCACTGATGGTTATTTACTAGGGCCCAGATGCTTGGGCTCAAAATGAGTGCTAATGTCAGCGGGGGCCATTTCTCATTCAGGTCTCTGATTGAATTGGAGCGATCCCATTGACATTGACTCTGTGACTTTTAAGGCCATTACCCTCAGCAAGAGATGAACCTCTCATCATTGCTCCAACACTGACAGCTGATTAGCGACAAATTACAAGCGGGAAGAACCTAAGACTTTGTTGGGTGAGGGAAGGGCCGGGGGAGAAAGAGGAGGAGGGATTTGGAGTAGGCAAGGGGAAAGTGCAGAGTCAAGGAAGGTGGAGTGAGTAGCACAGAAGAAGGGAAGAGTGGGAGGGGAGAAGACCCAGAAGCTGCTGTGGCCTGTTGGCATGGGTGCTGCTCCGCAGGCTTCTGCTGGGCCCGAAGGCAAAGGCTGGAGGGAGCGGTGCAGACACACACTGACTGTGGGGAGCTGGGATTGGAGCCAGGCTGGCAGGGAGAACTTGCGCTTCCAGTCAGCGGGTGAAGCACAGGCAGCAGGGCCAAACCACAGCTGGGCGGCCAGAGCTCCCTCCGGGAGGGCCAGGCACACAGCTTGATGGCCATGCACCGGCCCTCCCCAGAATCACGGGTCCCCCGAAGACAGAAAAGTCTCCAGGAACACAAAAAGCTGCTGCCATGGACTGGCAGCCCCTCAGTCCCGCCACCTCACAGCCTCTGTCTCCCTCCGAGGAGGCTGGGAGAGCAGGGGTGACACCGATCCATGGCTATCAGCCACCCATGTCTGACACACGAAGCACTCGCTGAGCTGAGCCGGAGGCTGCCCGACAACCCCGCTACATGCCCCAGTCACGGCCCTTGCCTTGCCAGTGTTCCCAGTGAACAGACCACGTAAGGCAGACATAACCAAGCGCGCTGTCGCCGTGAGGGATTTCACCAAGCCTTGCAGTACCCGAGTTTCTCTTTTCACCACTTACTTTGAATGACTTTGGGCCACACTCACAGTTTTGTTTCTGACCGTAGAAACAGAGCCACATCTGCTGCCAAACCGGAGAGCCAGCCATGAACATGCACCAGCTTTCTTACCAGCTCCTTCCTGCAGGAGAGTGAAGAGCGGGTGTTGTTTTAAAGCTGCCAGAGAAGAATTCCGTACCTTAAAGAAAATGCTACCCGCTGTGGATACAGTTCTTCTTATCTGGATGATTTGTGAGGCGGACTGTGCTCCCCTAAGTAAAAGGGAATATTTTTAGTGACACAATTAATATAAATGGAGCCTTCCTGAAAGGCATTACAAGGAGGGTTGTTGCTCTGCGGTCCTGCATAAGCAGGCTGAGACTCTTTCCAGCTCACAAAACACCAGGCCCATTTAAAAGAACAAGCAGCATGAAATACAAACGGAGAAAGTGCTTGCAAGGCTGAACTGCCACCGGCACGACAGCCCTCTCGGAAATAAAAACCGGCTTTGGATACTTGGGCAAACAAATGCACTATGCCTAAGTGCAGCAGCCTCGGCATGCCCGGTAGGCACCTCAGCCGTCATTTCTGTCAGGAGAGATCTGAAAATCCAAATGGACCTTCAACAGCAGTCACAGGTCTTTGAATCTCAGCCCCCACCTGAAGGAACATTTTTCTGAGGGAACCGAGCCTGTGGCCAAACCTCCCCTTGCTGCTGCTTTACAGCTGCACTTGGCAAGTGTCTGCCCACCACCGTTCTTGAGGAAAACCGGCAAAATCAGTTCCCCCGCTCTCCCCTCTCCTGCCCTTCCACCCTCCTCTCCACACCATTCCTTTTGCTGATCTCAGGAGTTCAGTAGGGAAGATATCACATACTCAGACACCCTAAAAACCTCCCGGGGACTTGGCAACGAACAATGTATGGGACTAGCTGTACAACTCACTGCGTTTTATGGCCCGCTTAGAAAAACTGTGATCTCATTTATGCTGATGTAAGTCTAGAGCCAATCCGTTCGAGTAGATTTAGACACCCCACTGCAGAGCTGACGGCTCTGCGATCACATTCGCCTGTGCTTGACAAACTGACATGTACTCAGATGCAGCGACAGACAAACAGCCCTGGACAGTGTTCTTCACATGTCACGAGCCTCATCCCACCCTCTGTCCTGTGGTTAACACTCGATGGCTTCTGCAGAATACCCTATGAGTGAACGCAGGCTAGCTTTTCACACGAGCATAAACCACTGCAAGCACAGCAGCATGAAAGACATGCTGGGGGATCAATGTCCTTCCCCTTGACAGCCCAAGTCTGATCCTTATGGGAAGCTCCTTGGAGTACTGCCCAGGTTTTAGAAGATCCTGGTAGCAACATTTCCACTGGAGAGACCACTCCATGAGCTCATTGAGGTTCTCCTCACACAGGGAACTCGCACTCCAGCAGTTAACTCTTCCTCTTACACAACTTCTATCTGCCCACACTAGCCCCGCAGCGTGCAGGAAATCGACCTGCCCCTTCAGCACTGCTCAAAACAGCTTGGAGAGAAATCTGCCAAACCACCCTGACCCAGCACCACAGAGCTGTGTAAGGCTCTTCCCTCTCCTGAACCAGGAAAAAGTGTACCTGGAACGCTCAATAGAAATAAAAAACCTGGCATGGAAAACAGACTGGGTTTGACGAGCTCTTTTTAAAGTGAAAGCCAAAAAAGATTAACTGGCATCCAATAAGGTCAGAATATTCAAGTGATTTGGTGTACAGGAACACTTAGATCTGCCAACCTCAGACAGTCTCTCCCCAAGATTAGGACAGAGCATATTTTCCTCTCAGTAGTAACTTCTCCACACAGTGCAGGGTTGTGGGGGTTTCGTCACCTTTTAGGACACAAAGGAAATCTCAGTAACTGCAGCACGTCTACCCGCCACTTGGCCAAACGAAACACAATGCGGTCACTAAGCGCGGCATCGCTCCCCTTGGTAAGCAAACTACATCTCCAAACATACAAGCATTGCAAAAGATCTTGCATCGCCCCTTAAGAAACACCACCCGAAATAAGAAGGAACGAAGAGACCTCTTGCAGCACGTTCTGAGAAAGCAGAAATGCAGCTTGCTAGTCTGAGGAGGTCTGAGCTGAGCTGCCAGGTAAAGCAGCAGCTCCGGTTTCCGGCTGCTGAGCAGCAGCAGCGGGTAAGAAAAGCCGACGGAGCGCCCGACCGCCTGCGCAGGCTGCACAGTTGCTGGGGTGGGCCCGTAAGAGCACGCATCCAAACGGGCTAATGTTCCCCTTACCAGCCTGATTGGTCAATTTGGATGACATATTTTGGGCATCTCTGCTCACTCGGTGACTGCAACTTGTACACCGTCCACAAATCCCCATCTGCATCTACAGATGGCCCGCTTTTTTTTTTCCCCTTTCCTTTCTCCATTGTGTGTAACAGCTCTTCGAGGTTGCAGAGCAGAGGGGCAGAGACACGGCTGACTGTGTTCTGCTACAGAAGCCAGGTAGACATTCAATGCAGCAGAAGCAAGAAAAGCTCCAGTTCCAAACCTGCAATACTGTCCGCTCAACCTGTTTCCCCGATTCACGCTCACACACGAAGCACAACCCAACAGCAGCATTTAAACACTGACGTACATTTGTTGTAGGACAAACCAGGAAAAAAAATAAATCCTGTGGAGTTTGGCACTATGTCATCTTTATTTTTCCTTCTGTGTTTGATGTGCTTCATTCCAGATTTTGTAAAGTATTCTCTTTTTCTGTACCTTATGACAAAGGACAAAATTCACTCTAACATTGGAATGCTTTACAAAGGCTGGAAAATCTGGTGAAACGCCACAAAGAAGTCAGGCCCCAGTCTGATGTGTGCTGCAAAATCTCTATCTGTCTCTCCCCATTCCCCCTTTCCTAGCCGTCTGTTTTCTCCTTCACTACACAGGCAAGGCTACGCCACGTCTTGCATTTCCTGGCACTCTGGTTTCGGCGACACATCTCCCAGGAGCAGCCCTGCTTCCACCCCAGAGCAGGCTGGATTTGCCACCATCTCTGGGCATACTACTTATTGCAGGGTCCCACCAGTCATCACTACACTACATCTTTCCACCGGCTCTCACAGATTACATTCCTTTACACTACAAATACATCTTTTCCTTCATCTTTTCCTTTTGAGCACGTATACTGGGAAGTCCTGCCCTTGTAGAGTCCCGCCTCCAGCACCCTTTGTGAGATTTCATCTACATTAGTCCAACCCTGAAAACACATTTCATATGATATTTTGCCAGCTGGGCCCAAAAATATTAATCCATTTTTAAAATGCAGACCATTTTGTTTTTAATCACACACTTCTATTTTGAGTTGGGTGCACTGTAATCCATGGAGTTCTGTAATTTTCCACTTCATTTATTCTGGATTTAATGGGCTGGTAATAATGTATATTTCCAGCTGAAATGACTGCTTGGAATGTGGAGCAGAAAGTCACAAAAGTAAAGAACCTGGGGAAGGAACATCGCTGCCTCAAGTTTTATGGAAATAAAATTAAGCAACATTAAGACATGGAAGATTCAGGAAAAATCTGCCAGATACCACAGAGTGAAGGCCATGGTTAAGCAACAATTTTTCTTTTTCAATACTTTTTCAAATTATTTTTAGTACCAATTGCTATGCTCGGCTGGGCCATGGAAGAAGTTCTGATGCACCTAACCACAGCTATGATTTCTAATAGCAGAGGGAAAATCCCCTTCATTAAACCTTTTGGCCCAGCTGCCTCTGAAACCAGCCCAGGAGGACTCAGATACTGAATCTCCAAAGTCGGGCTCCTGACTCTCACTTGGGCAGCTCGGTGAGGGCGGCGATTTTGGAAGGCTTGGTGCGACCAGCAGCTCTGAAAGACACTTAAAAATTAGTCTACTTATTAGATGTAAAAATATGGGGGGCTATTTTATACCTCAAAGTGTACTCTGAAGTACGCATCATTTCTTTCATGGCTTAAAGGTAGAGATTGCTTGTCCTCTGCTCCAGGAAAGCAGCAGTTTGATGCTAAGTGATAGCAACTGGAAGTTTCAAATGCTAACTGCGTGTTTATGTCTAGTGTGTGTTCTTCTGCTCCCTCTGAGCACGTACAGTTGACACTATCATGGCATTACAGCATCAAAATCCTTTTTAGTTTGCCCGAAATGACAAGGATCTACAAAGTAGCTTTGCTTCATGAGAAAATACATGAGCTTTTCACCTTGCTGCATTTTAAAATAGTAATAAAAAAAGTTGCGTTGTCTTGTCTAGCACCTTTTTAAATGCACTAGTAAGTCAAAAATCAGCTCAGTAAGTAAAAACTCAGATCAGCCTCATGATGTACCAGAAAAGAGGGAGTATTTGCAGAAGCTAAGTTGGACAACCACGTTCACTGCTAGCGTGCGCAAGCCCAATCTTCTGTCTCGGCACGGCCGCTCCGGCAAGCATCTCGCCTGGTTGGTTCTGTGTCATCGAGATTTCAAGAGGAAACTTGGCAAAAAAAAACCCCTCAGCTGTCTCTTTAACAGTGAAACTGCTTTTAAAGATGATGTTTAAAATATTAGTTTAAATGCTACATTCACAGCCCTGCTCTGAAAACTGTAAAC
Source organism: Actenoides lindsayi (assembly GCA_025331215.1). Classification (NCBI taxonomy): domain Eukaryota; kingdom Metazoa; phylum Chordata; class Aves; order Coraciiformes; family Alcedinidae; genus Actenoides; species Actenoides lindsayi. Next base: position 7,392 of record WTSP01015143.1, on the reverse strand, counting down.
AAAAGCTGATTAGCCAAAGACATTTTCCCTTGTAATTAGATTCACTTCTCAGCTAAAAAAAAAAAAAAAAAGCAAAAAAAACCCCAAAACCCACAAAAACAACAACCAACCCAACTCGTAAGGGAAAAAAAAGTGATGTGGTGTATTTTCAGAGCTCTACGCAGGGCGCTGTGAATAATGTGGCTGTGCTAATTGGTACCCATTAGGGCACTGAATCAGAATCCCACTGCCCCAAACAGGCGGCCTCTTCCTGGTAATTGGAATGCTAGGAAGCGACCCCCAAACAATTCTGGAGCTAATCAACAGAGAATTCTGTGTAGAGTGTAACGCTGCATTATTCAAAAAGGTAATGAAATTCCAGGAAACATCAGATGCAGCAGGTACATGAAGATAATTTTGTTTTTATAACCAATTTCAGTCAGATAAATACTAGAATCCTTTCCAATTTTCCCCCCATGAAACTAAAGTGTCACTGAGATTTACAGCCCCCTCAAGTTCTCTTTTCAGAGGAACATTCATTTACATAAACAGATAATCCCAGATAAAAATTTCCATTAGACAAAGGTGAAATGGATCAATTTTCTCTGCCAAGACAAATCTTAAATCTTGAACAGATAGGGTCATTATTACACCAGGCCCATTTCAGAAATAATGTATTAAAAAAAAAAATCAGCCGATAGCAGCCATTTCCAGCTTTCCAATTATCTTTAAGAAAAGCTTATTCTGTGGACAATAAAGCACATTACTGCACAATATGATACAGTCCATAAAGATCACAATGTTTTATGAAAGGTTAAAGAAAGCTCAGCACATTTAGGGGAATGTCATAACCCACAAAGTCTTTCAAGACTTAACCGAATCCACGCGCAGGCTGCGCAAACATCGCGCTCGGCTTTGCCGCGCTGCCCTCCCGGCACCCAAACTGGGCACCAGGCAGCATGTGCCCCCCCAGGGTCTCCGGGACCGCGGCCCTTCGTGTGCCGTAAGAGAGACGGTGAAGGAAGCGCTCGCACGGCTATTCCTCCTCCGGGAAGGAGGGGATTCGCCCGGCCCTACGTGCTGCGCGGTGCCTTCCGAATCCTCGCCAAACCGCGGGGCGCCTCTGCCCTCGCCATCGAGACCGAATGGCTCTCCTCAACTCGGGGGGGGTTTGCCCACACAGAGAAACACGCGGGGAGGTCACCGTCCCTCTCACCGGTGTGTTTCCCCCTCTCCACCTCCAGAGATGGAGCGCAGCAAGGCCGGGCAGCCGGGGCAGGAACAGCACTCTCCAGGGCCGCACCAGCTTGTCAGGGCCCTGGGAATGGAGCTCTTGAGGGGTGACAGCAGCAAGGAGAAAATGCTGGAAACCCCTGCCTGATCGACATGGCCATCAAAGCAGAAACAAGTGGCAACTTACCTGACTTGTTTTTTCATCTAAAAGGAATCAGATTTATTTGCCATTTGACTAACTGCTCCTTACAGACATCGTGTGAGGAAAGGGGAGAGGAACGATAGAGGATGGAGTGAAACCTGGTTAGTGGCAAGAAAAAAGATCCCGTCGCAAGACATAACCTGCAGGAAGGCTTCATGCTGGTCAGTGCCAAATCCAGTACGACAGAGCGCTAAGCTTCTTGTGCTTTAAGGTGATAAGGCCGCACGAATCCCTGGGAGGGCTTTGGAGACCACAGTGCTTCAGGTCTGTGGATGTGTTGTCCCTGGGTCTGAAATACGAGAAACAGGAATTACCTGAAAGAGAAATGGAAACCAACAGGCATGTCTGGACATACTTTTCCAAAGTCTTCCCCTGTGCTACAGCGTGAGGCAAAGTTATTCTTGCTCCTTTGTTACGGGCAGCACAAGACCATTGGGTGAACCAGTCTTCTGCTGAGCGGGGACCTGATTCATTGACTGTGTCTCTCACACCTTTTAACGGGGTTCTTTCAGGGGATCATCTTTCAACTCAAGATGTGGTCCCATATGCTTCTAAATAAAACAAGGTAACAGTTGTAACCCAGAGGAAAAAAAAAAAATCAAGCAGGTTTTCCCTATGAAGCAATGTAACTGTAATAGATCAAACTGGGGGCTAATCTGCGTCAATGTGCACCACTTCAGCTGAATTTTGCTTGGCCAAAGATGTAGATATGACACAAACAGAAGATTAATTTTGATTTTCAGAAATGCCAGATAATGTGATTAAAGCTGTCAGGTGCAAAACTCAGCATGGCTTGAATAAACAGCTAACTTGCCGCCCACTGGAAGACGGTGCGCGCACGTCTTCATCATTTGAGACAACCACTTCAGTTCTGAGCTGGGAACATCTCCCCAGCAGAGCCACACTTCCTGTAGCTGTTACTGGAAACTTTTTTACTGTGTGGAAATACTCACTACTGCAGTCACTGGCTTATCAGTCGTAACATCTAATGATGTGGAGATCGCTGCCTTATAAAATTCACAGCTGGGTAGCTACATGGCTCAAGGCTAAAACCTATTTTAAAATCCAGTTTTTTAGGAGGGAGTATGTTTATTAAAACATTTTGCCCATTAAAAATATATGACTTATCATCGGTCATTCCATCTGATGCAGTGCCAGCCCTTTTTTAGGCAGTCCACTTGGGATGACTGCTGAAAACATGGCAAGCCTGCTTGACAAGTCCACATCCTAATAATTTACTAGTCCATGAAGGAAAGAAAAGAAAAAAAAAAAAAAAACCCAACAAAAAAACCCCAAGCATTCCAGCAGCCTGAAAGAAACTCACCAGTGCCCCTCATGGAGCAGGCCCAGTAACCTGCTCTCACATACAGCTACAGTTGGTCTTTTCACACTGACAGTCGGAGATTGACATTCAAAAAGGAGACAACTGCTTGATCTCCTCATGTCAGAATTTACACTGAAATAATAACGAGCCCACAGGTCTTTTTGCTTTGTTTTGTTTTAGCAAAGTGGTGGAGAGACAAATGCTGATAAACAACGTTTTGGCGATTCCATGGGTATTTGGCAGCCACTTCCAGGAGCGAACATACGTCTTGACTCGGAGAACACGAGGATGAATACTGAGAGACTAACCAAAAAAATGAAACCCACCGTTTCTTCCACCCCTCGCCTGGCTGCGTTGTGCAAGGACAACCTCTGGTCCTCCAGGGGAAGGATCCCAGTTCTCGCTCTCAAGCAAGGACCCCTGCTGAACTCAGCGGGATTACCAAGGGAAGGACTGATCCCGAATGGGAGTGACCGAGTTCTCCATCGGATCCCAGCTTAGAAAGAGCTGGCAATCATTATTTGAGAAAATATCCGAAAAACCTTGACAAAGTTGAGACAACTTGCATAGAGCGAGATGCACACAAAGTGATCTATCCTCCCAGATGATTTGTTGACAAGATGGCCAAGCACAGAACGGACAGAACTCACCCAACTGCTGTTAAAATGGCTTTTCTGCCCCAGCAGAGGTTTCCTCAGGAAGTTCCACACAAATGCGTCCTGGGGACTCAAAAAAGCGCAGCCCACCCAGCAGGTCTTCAGCTTTAACAGACCCTAGCTGAGCCTTTGCTTTGGACTAACTCTTCAGCAAAAAGAACACCACGTTTCATCCTTGGAACAAGAATGTCACCATTGCTAACAACCGGGAAAATAACCCTGACCTCACCAGGCATCCCCTCGTATGAGAAAGCATGGATACTGTTATTCATACTTACACTGTACGAATGTTCCCAAAATGTCAGCCTTTCCTAATGACACCAAAGTGATTGAAAATTAAAGCGGAGTTCTGGGCAGAGAAGCGACTCTATCAAAAAGAGAGAGACAGAGAGAGACCGTGGCCATCGCCCGTAGCCGTTCCGAGCTGTCTTCCAAGTTCTATATATTAACTAAGCTTATGTACAAAAGCCATTTTTTTAACTACTGTCAGCACTGCCGAGTCAATACAGCAGCAGCAGAGCAAGCTGTTCTGCCTCATGCCTCATCAACATTTCTCACACTCTGTACCAAAGCACGAACATTAGCAAATTCAGCTGCCCTTCAAACTTCCAGCGTCAGTCAGGAGAAAGCATCTGTGGGTGTTCATCTCCTCCCAACGCTGCCGAAAAAAATTCTCAGCTTGCCAGAAATCCTCGTAATAGCCAAGGCCCGTTGTTCTCTGTGACACATGGCTCTGGACAAGCAAGGGAGCTGGTGAGCTCTGGTCACTTCCTATCGCTCCACTCCAGCTGCCACTCCAAGCCCTTTCTGGCAGCACAGATCAGCAGGTTAGCTGCAGGCTTTCATATCACTCCTCTTGTCTATGAGAATCAGAAGATGTTAGAAGGGGAGAGGCACGCTTCAAATGTTTGTAAGATCACTTCCTAGTGACACAGCAGATGCTGACAAAATAGTAGCTCTAGTGATGTGTCTGTTGGGGAGTAAAAAGTTTCTCTCCAGCAGTGACTCAGAAGGCAGGCATGCTGTCAGAAGGCATCCCTCAGTTCCGCAGGCTGGAGGAAAACACAAAACACAATAAGGATTGGCTTTGGGCAGGAGTAACACAACTAAATCCCCGTGGCTTAACGCATCCAGCACGAATAAGGAGTAAAAATCTCAGAAGACAAAGTAATTAGCAAGGGGTAAAAACACAATCCTGGCAGATATTCATGGTGCAGTCAGCAAAACGAAACAATCGTTTCCTCCCCTTTTCCCAGATCTTTCCGTCCCAGAGCAGTTCTGAAGGCAAGGCAAACCATCCCCAATTCTCAAACTATATCACTCCTATTCAGCAAATATTTTGGCAGTTAGCAACATAGTCAAGAAAAAAAAAAGTCATTAAAAAAAAGAATAAAATCATGATTTCCATGCACTCATCTTGGCTGATGAAATAAAAACAAGACAAAAGCTACGCAGCAAAATGATCCCAAATGCCAAGTACCCAGGCCTTCTTTGGGATCACAGTAATGCTTCACAGATCAAATTTAAGAGCACATTTAAAGTTTGGAAGGGATTTTGAAGAAGGTCAAAATCTATTTAGGCATACAAATCCTCAACAGAACCCAAGGAGAAGGTGTGTTCCTGTCACATTTACCATGACATTCAAATACCCACAGAGGTCAGTCAGCAACAGGACGGATTTACAACAGAAGTGTTGGAAAGGGCACCTAATCCCCCTGACATTGAGAAACCATCTCGAGATTCCACACAGCTCAAAACATGCTTGAGCATCACTGAAAATCCAGCTTCCCTTCTCTCTCCTACAGTTGTGTAAGCCACAACGGCAGGACTACCTCACAGAAAAGGCTATTCTGACTTTTAACGGTGTCTCAAAAACACAGTCCCCTGGTGGGAAATGTGCTGTGAGACTCTGAGCAGGTGAGGGGAGACTGCAGCTTTCACAGGAACGGTCTGGTTCTCCCTTCAAAGTCAGGAACACACGCTTGTCCAAGAGTGAAATTACCGTGTCGACCAAAGCTGTCCACAGCTCCTGGAGTTTCACCCTCATTATAAATAAATCAGCTGCACTCACAACAACTAGGAAAACAAAACCTCTGCGGTCAAAATACTTTGTCTCAAAATGCCGTCTGTCACAGCATGAATTCCAGCTGTGATAAAATTTTATAGACAGGCTGGAGTAAGACAGACCCTGAAATAATAAAAAAAAAACCCAACACCCAAATGCTACGCTACTAAAATTCAGGACTCCACAGAAAGGAGTTCATTTTTATCCCTACCAACTTCCCTAGGAGCAAGTTGTTTTGCTAGGAAACACCATCCCACATGGTTAAGTAGCTCTCCAAACAGTGTCTTTCTTTCCATGAAAATACCCTAATTTATCAAAAAAATTCCTTCATTGTCCCCTCAGCACTTTCATCTTCAGAACCCACCCAGAAAATAGCCATTTGTCAAATAATTCCAGTCCTTTAGGTTCAGGACTCTTGTTGTGCTGCACAATTGTTCATGTGAGTCTGCTTAATGCCAGAAGGGAAAGATGCTGCTAAATTGGGAAAAAAAATAGTCGTCTGGGCAGGAGAGGTGCCTTCTTCCATTGTGTGCACAGGGCATTTTTGCTGACTGTAAGCTCCGCATGGCAGGAAAAAAGCCCAAATGCCATCCTTGCTCTTGCTATTGGCAGCTGTTCTCTTATCACCAAAGAGAATTTATCGCACCACTGACAGATGCTGAGATTCAGAAGCCGAAGCTGAAAGCCAAAGGGATTGAATCAGAAAACAAAACCGCCAAAAAGAAAAAAAAGAAAAAGAAAAAAAAAAAAAAGGCAGAGAGCCCTACCAAAACAAGTCACTTGACTGCACACATCACACGTGCATCTCTCCGCGGGGAGAGGCACGAGCGGCCGAGCCCCCCCAGCAGCTGTCAGGCATTCTGTCTGGGGCGCTCCTGGACACTGCTCCGGCTCTACGCTGAGGAGCGTGCCGCGGGAAACCGCAGGGAACCCCACCACAGCGATCCCAGCGGGGACAGCGGGAGCAGGAAAGATGTGTCTCCAGGGAACAGGGCCTTGGAATCAAGGAGTCTTACTCTTGAAGTCACTAATACTTGAACACAAGGTGCTTGTGCTCCCGATGCTACCTTGTGAAGGGAGTTTGTGGACTGAAGCATCCCAGGATTTCTGTTCTTCCCCCACGTGCTCTTTCAAGGACTCTCTGACTTCCACAAAGCTATGAGCCTCGTGTCCCCACATCCAACTCCATCGCATATCAACACCCAGTAGTTAATTTCATAGCAGCTTTGGCTGCTTCCAAGAAAGGATGAGATGGGATCTATCTGTTGTAGATGATGAGGGGATTCAAGCAGCTCTTATCTCCCGATGGAACTGTCAGTAAACATGCCTTCACTACATGGCCCTTTGCAAGCTTTCCCTGCGCACTGATACAGCACCAAAAGTGCTTCATGCATGTACATAAATACATGGTCTCTGTGGTCATAAACCAGTGCCTGTATTTTATGCACAGGCTTTGCACTGAAACATGCTCCTGAGCAGTGTAGCACTGAAGTACACCTCCTTCTTCCCGTCCCCTGGGAAAACACCATGGGTTTCATCCCAGGGAAAGCAAACCTGGGCTACATGCCGACAGGGCTGCAGGCGTGACGCAAAGGAACACACGCGACACCCTCGACCAATGTTCCCAAATACCTTTCTCAGCTAAGGTCAGACTAGTAACAGATTTCGTTCCTGGGCACCAAACTATCTTTTCTGGCAAACTCGGAGCAAGCCAAATTCTCCCGCAGCAGCGAATTCCAGCAGCGGGACCGAGTCCCAGGGCACCTCCCATTCCTCTGCTTGCGACAGACACATGAGAAAACAGATCCCCGCGAAGGAAAAGCAGGAGGAGGTGTTTGCCGGGCAGCCATAGATAGAGCGAGACACATCTCAGTGGTGATGAGTGCTAAAAGAAGAGGCAATGAACAGGAACTGAAACATGGGAAATTCTACT
>WTSP01015141.1:0-42696 GCA_025331215.1 Actenoides lindsayi | reverse complement strand
GGGGTTGTTCAGCCTGGAGGAGAGAAGGCTCTGGGGAGACCTTATAGTGACCTTCCAGTACCTGAAGGGGGCCTACGGGAAGGTGGGAAGGGGACTGTTTACAAAGGCCTGCAGCGACAGGATGAGGGGCAACGGTTTTAAACTAGAGAAGAGCAGATTTAGATTGGATGTTAGAAACAAGTTGTTTACCATGAGGGTTGTGGAACACTGGAACAGGTTGTCCAGGGATGTAGTTGAGGCCCCATCCCTGGAGATATTCAAGGTGAGGCTCGATGAGGCTCTGAGTAACTTAATTCAGTTGAGGGTATCCCTGCTCACTGCAGGGAGGTCAGACTAGATGACCTTTAGAGGTTCCTTCCAGCCCAAACCATTCTATGATATGTCAACTCTGTAGGCTGGATTTCAATACTAGGTAAGCCACTTGTTTTTTTATGAAAAACAAACAAACCAAAAAAACCAACCCAAAATCAAACCCACATACCACGCTGCAGATGCTGGAAAACTGACCCCCTGAAAATCCTTCCTGTCAGGATTTAGAAGTAACTGAAAACAGGATAGAAAGAACTGAGTAGGATACTGATCCTCCTTTGTGGCAAAAACTAAGCATGTCTGATAAAGTACAATTTAATTATTTTTTATTGTCTTGTTTGTTGCATTTAATGATCACATTTAACAATAAGGCAGCAAAAGAAACTGACTTGGACATTCTAGCCTCTCTATTAATATAAAAAAAAAACAAACCAACAAAATCCCCCACAAAACCAAACCACAAAAAGCCCCACCCTAAAACACCCACAGAAACAGAAATGCAAGATATTAGTTTTTATGTGCAAATCATACATGTAATTCTAGATAACTGCTTTCCAACAAATGTGCTAGGGGTCTGTTTGTTCTACTGCAGTGTGGTAGTTACAGTAGCTTTGTCTTCATTAATGCCACAGGAATACAAACTGTACTGCTCTAGTGCACGGAATGCATTACTTCATGCTTAAAGCACTGTCTATCTCCATGTCCAGAGGAACACGGTAGATCTGCCACAGCACCTGCCTAAAAATCACAGATAAACCAAATACGTGAGGAGATTGTAATAATGTGATTGGAAAGAGGTCACCTACCTTTCTGCTTCCTGATGACCTCAAAAATTCTTTTTTACTCTAAATTAATCTGACCACTTAGACAAAGGAACAGAGCCAGTAAAGAAAGCCTTTGCTGGTGGCAAAGATACCTACCCTAATCAAAGGCCAAAGAATCTACTAGTAAAACTGCTCACCTATTAAAGAACCAGCATGGAAGTTACGAAAAGGGAAAGACAAAACAGTTGACGTCTGTCCTGAAAGGACACCTAAGAGGACAGCACGGACAATCTCTTACCTGAGCTGGTGAGCACGCTCAGAGGGCTGCTGGAGGAGGTGAGCGCAGCGGTACCGCTCGGTGTGTTCTGCGCCGCGCTGGCTGCAGCTGCTAACGCAGCCAGGTTCTGTAGCTGCATCGCGTTCAGGCCTGCAACACATCCAACAATGCACAGACAGTTTCTCCCATAGCAGCCGCCATCATACAAGCTTCACAGGTCCAGCAACCTCAGCGCGTCGCGAGGGAGTAATGGGAAGCAGCTTAAGAACAACAGGCTTAATACTAGTTACTGAACTTTTCCACGCTGCAAATCCTTGTTATGACCAAAAGAGTTGCTCTTTGCCCAGACAGAGGAGTTCTGGTGAAAGACCAGATGGACGTGATCCCAGGTGTAGATGCCAGAGTACAGAAACTTTCAAGCAGAGTTCTCTCCGGCCAAAAAAGCCTAGCAGCTTTAACTGAGAGTTAAGCCAGGGTCTCAGAGCTCAGCTGCAAGGTGGAGAATCTGTCTAGACACCAGAGCAGTAACCTCCTTTTCTTGTGTCCCTCCACTCTCCTCGCATCGGAAAAGCCATAACTGCAGAATTCTTTCAAGAGGGCCACAAAGTCACACCTTTAACCCACGAGCAGATGAGTATCAGCACAGTTTTTTTTGTCCCCTTAGAAGCCAAGAAGAAGCAGTCAGTTGTGAGACAATGTTAAGAGGCAATTCCTGAATGCAAGATGAGGCAGTGCACATGTGGGTTGGTCAGCAGGTCAGACTAGAGTGGGAAGGAAAATGGGAAATGTCAGGCATGTCGTGAGTAAGCAGCCAGGAATGCTGCAGGGGAAGGAAGGTATTCCCGTGCTGATCAGATTTTACTGGCAAATTTACTCATCTGATTCAGCTGAATTCCAAGTTATGATTTTTGACCGAACCCATTTGGCCAACACTGACACTGTAGTTTGCCCTCTTTTCCTGCCCCGGGACAGTAATTGATACCAAGCGTCTCCTGAATTCCATACTTAAGCTGTCCTTTGGCAGGGCTAGCACCCTTCTTCCAAATCTGCCTCTCTGCCCTTTCCTCTTATTTCCCATTTTTTTTTGTCTACCCTTGCTTATTCTAGAAATTCCTCCTCTTTCCTCCTTCTTCAGACAAACCCTAGCAATTCTTCTCTACAAAACTAAAACCCAGATTAAAATAATCACCATTCACACAACATTAAAACATTCTAGGCAGGTGTGTCACCTCATCTTTTGGATGCTTAGGAAGTACTTGGTGACAAAGCACACATCTCAAATAGTTAAAGTCTCAGCTTTGTAACTTCAGCATGTAAACAAGCAACATAAGACAGTGTAAGTGACAATGCAATATCAACTATTTGTTTTCTTAAAAACTTTTACTACTACCTTTAGCATAGTTTGTTTGGGGGTTTTATCTTTTTCAGTCATTTTCTCTGTGTGACAGGGTCTGTTTCCCTAACCACTTTTAGTGCCTGAAACAAGAGGATTCAGACTTTATTTAGATTCCCAAGGTGCCACTGTAACATAAAAGCATGACATTAAAAGGAAAAAGTTGTATTTTTTTTTGCTTTTACCGTGCTACAAAGTGTTACAAATGCTTGAGCCAGTAAAGAACAGAGCAGCTTGCTTCCTTTCTGAAGCAGTTTGGCATGTGCACACTGCACCTGTCCTCTTCTCATCACATTGTTTTCCCATCTGCTTTCAAACAGGGTCAAGAATATATTTTGCCTGTAAAGTCTGATACAGTTTGGAATCTAATTACCTACTTAATTTTTCTTTCTACGAATTTCAAGAAAGGAAAATCAGCTGAGGTATTAATAGGATTTTGAAGATAAAACTCTGAAGAATCACAGACTTGGAATAATTCTGTCAAAACACCACGCAACATGCTATTCATACGTCCGAGTTCTCCTTTTATAAGGTTTTTTTTTTAAATAGTGAAGAGAGAATTACCCTGGAACTTCATAGGACACCTCAAGTAGTTAGCTCCTTCCGCCTCACCTAGTCCTTACTGTAATAACAATTAATATGAACTGCTGTACTGGTTTTCTCCTTTATTAGCACTTGCTTTTGGACACACACAAGAAAACCAGCATCATACACAAGAAAACCAGCATTATACACAAGAAAACCAGCATCGTACACATAAAATCTATTGGAGATCACTGCCACACAGGGTATTAGTGAAATTGATTATTCTGAAAAAGTTTTGGTAAGAGTCTTAGATCCAAGAGCTCTGAAGAGGTCTAACATGAAAAACACAAACCGAAGGAGCTGAGGTTAAAATCAACCCTCAAGTATAAATGGAAATTCTTACAGCTGAGAATACAATACACTGCAAAAGCTTGTAGTTGTTATTGATAGATACACCGACACCAGTCAGAGGTACAAAGACACTCAACTTCCTTATTGCTTTTAGATCAACCTCTGCACAGACAGGGCAAATAATATTGCCAACTACCATACAACTCCAGGAGGCAATTGAAAATAAATCTTAACGTATTCAGTAGTAAATCCCAAGCTATAGTTTTTCTGCCAGCAGAAGAATGTGGTGAATGAATTTACTAACACATGCTTTATCACTCCCCACCTGATGAAGACAGGAGGGACAATCAACGTGAAGCCCCGGCACCGCTATCCTCAGTGAATATCCCAGTCAGGACTGCAGTCCACAGCAAGGAATGGGGCTCACACCTATTAAGCTGTTATTTCCCTGATGGCAACAGTATAATCATTTGTAATTCAAACGACTGAATTGAGGAACCTGAACGAGGGACTAGTTCACATTCCTACCAACGCTGCATTTTCAACTTGGATGTATTTAAGAACAAAGACTTGAAAATGGGAACCCTAAGAATCCATCATCACCTCAACACCTGCATCAGCGCTCGCTTCCAAACACAACGCTGCACACATGCACCTGTGTGGATGACCAAAAAGCCCATACAAAGACATCTTTTTGTACCCAGAAGGGATGATAATTTTAAATGCCAGAGCTAGGGGGAGATTACCAATGTACCGCAACTTACCTTGGGGACAATGGTTAACTAAGATTAAGAATGAACACCCACACTTGTAGCAGAGGATTCTCGTCATTCCAAAGGCAGGGGTAAACTCAGGACTACTTATTTCAAATGAGGTTAATGTGTCTACAGCCTTTTGGCTACTTTCTCTACCCTCCTCCTCTTTTCTTTGGCACTCAGTTTGTCTTCTGGTGGATTAAAAACTCACCTCCCATCGGGTGGAGGTTGCTCAAGGTGTTCAGGTTCCCAGATGACGCAGCTGCTGTCTGCTGAAGGAGCTGCAAATAAAGCTAGACATTACACCAAAAAACAAAATAAGAGTGAGAGTGAGGGCTGGCTCTGCTTCTGGGAGAAAACGCATCACACCACAGCCAGAGCGCCGTCACAAAGGGAACACCCCCTGCCCATGCACCACGTTGTAGCAAAGCACGAAGAGAAGGCCCCTTACGCCGCGCAGCCAGAGCACCACCACAGTGCAAATCCCCCCTGCCCATGCATCGCGCTGCAGCCGAAGCGACCGCACAACTCAGTGCAATCAGCGCGGAGGGAAGCTTACAGCTAATACTCCAAGACAAAACAAGAATTAGTAGTGAGAGAGAAGTCCTACTGAAAGCACCGCTGGCAGCCCTAAGGATATGCTCCCTCAGGGCAGATTTTACAGCTGAGGCTGCCAGCACAGGCCAAATGGCAAACGCCACACCAAAACCCAAGAGCCACCGTGAGAGGGAACCCCCTGCACCTTCCTTAAAAGCACAGCAGCCGTGAGAGAAATTTCAAGCCTCAGCATAGAAGCTATTTAGAGAGATTTCCTATTCCTTTCTCCATTAACTAGGTGGTGTTATAGAAAATTCCAACCTACCAAACCTAAAGCAGTAGCAGGAGAGAGAACACCCCCACTTCAATAGTACACCATACCAAGAATGAGATTAGATTTTCCTTTTGTGTTCCCCAGATCTTATACTGCATAACTACAGTTCTCACAGCTACTCTGGCAACCCACGCAAGCCACAGCACACTAGTTTATGGAAAGTTCACCCTTTAAGGACCCAGCAAAATCAACTAACATCAGTAACAAACAGCAGACTACCTTCTCATCTGTCATTTTTTCTCAACAAAGTAGTCTGTCTATTTTCTTTGGTTTGTTTGTTTGGGGTATGATTTTTTAATTGTTATTTCACCACCACCACCATTGTGCACTGTCAGCTGCTTGGTGCTTCCAACATGATCACCTTTTCTACCGTGACAGACAGCATCAAGTACTGTCCTAGGTTTCAATGGAAGGGTGTGAGTGAAACAAAAGCTGAAAAAGGAAAAAAATGGAAGAGAAGTACAAGAACTATGTTGTCAGATGGACATAAAAAGGGTATTTATATGGATAAATATTGAAGCCGTAACATATGAAGAAAATCTTCCTGGCGCAAAGTCATCCTACAGAAGACAGTTTCAGTAGATAGGGCTACAGAGACTGGGGTTGAAATCCTCACTGAGCTGTATGCTCACTAGCTGTTAGCATGTAATTCCAGCTGCCTCATCCACAAAATGGGGGGTTAAGAACCCTGCTTTTATCTATCAGGAGCCTTCTAAAAATTAATACACCAACCACTGCAAGACAGTCAGACACTGCAATCCCCAAAGAGATGAAAAGAACCCAAATCAGAAACTCACTGCTAAGTACTGGGGTCCAAGAGTGTTGAGACCAGCCAGGTTTCCCCATACTGAGGCAGCACTGATCTGCTGCATTTGTTGCTGGAGTTGCTGAGCAATTCGTTTCTGCTCTTTGTCCTTCTGCGTGTCTGCAAATTTTACCACAATGGGAGAAGAGCAACCCTGCAAACAGCAATTCAAACAATTACATGCTTGCTATCCCCAGCAGTCACAAAAACACCACATTGAGACCCAGTCATTGGAAGCATTTCACCACCCCCCACCCCCCCCATACATAGATTCAAACTGCACATTTCATTAAAGGTTCAAAATCTTTTTTCCTTGTAATTCTGTTTTGCATTTTGGTATTTTCTCTGTAGACGAAGTTTCTATCTTAAGCTCTAAAAATAGGAGCAGAACAAACACAAAGGTATTTGTGAAGAAACGCACGCTGCACTTATCCTTCTCTGCTCTCTAGTGCTCAAAACTCCTGACTAGGGACTACCTGACAAATTACATCATCTCCTGACACGCGCTCACTAACGTGTTTTACCTCCATGGTTTGTGCTTGGTGCATTGCTTTGATTGCTGTTTGTGCCATGGCTCTTGTTGTAAAAGTCACAAATGCACAGCCTAGGGAAAGAACAAGAAGGAACTAGGTCATGCAATACATCTGCAATTACTGGGATGAATAAAGAAATGAAAATGGCTGGGGGGGGGTGGTGGGGTGGAAATCAAAGCTAGAGCTGGAATGCCACCTTGACTTGCAAAAGGCAGCTTCCAGTGGAGAATCCTGACCTGTCAGAAAAGCCTCCTGCTTACCTCGGCTCAGGCCATCTGGGCCCCGTAATATCCTGCATTCTTCAATCTGCCCAAAGGGGGAGAACATCACTCGGATATCATTTTCATTGCACTTCTTGGATATCATTCCAATAAACAACTTCCTGTCTTCTACTGCTAAGAAATGAAAAGAGAAGAGTATTACGAGCAAATATGTGCTCACTAGATCTTATTGTGTCAAGTCTTCTCCATCACCTGCAGATATTTCCCTTGTATTTAGGGTAGGGGCTTGTCAAAATCAGATTCCAAACAATGGAATCTCTTCAGTTTAAGAGGATGCATATGAGATACCTCAGTGAACCTGAAGAATGCTTATTTTATGATGGCTTATGATTAGATTTTTCTGACTGTTTCTCCCTTGCAATCCTGTGAACTGCAAGAGTGTAAGAAAAAGAAAAGACAAATCACATTCCCTACTTCCTTGTATCTCCTATGTTCAGTTTCTAGTGAGTTGACACAAGACTTGTATGTATTTTATTGGACTATTTTCATCCCGTCTCTCCTATAAAGTCAGGAGGCTACCAACACACCTAAGTTTAGATAAGCAAGTGAGTTGCAAAAAGCTTCTTTCCAGCCTCTTTACCATGTCAATCACTTGAATTTCGATCTGCCTACTTCCTCACGCTCTTGTCTCAACCGTGGAAGCAACAGCAGTTGCTAAAACATAACAGTTTTAGTTGTTTCCAATTCATCTGTCCTGATCTGTACCAAAAGCATGAAAATAACACCTCGAGTCAGAATGATGTGCTACTGTTTTAAAATAAAACAGAGCTGAAGAATACCTTTCAGTGTGCTGAGCATTTGAAAAATCAATGGTCCAGAAAGACATTTCTTGTAACTTTTCAGTTAGTGGATACTAACGTCAGTTTAAGGTCACTTAAGAAATAAGGTAAATTCAAATCCAGAGCAGAATTTTATACCTCTCAGTTATTTAAGGATGCTAACCACCTCTGAAACACTTGCTTTTAGAGGATGAAGCAAATTATGCAGAATATCATTTGGAAACGTAAGCTCACTTGCAAATACAACATTCAGCACAATATAAAAGAGAACATGATGAAGGTTGTACCACAACTGAAAGTTTAAGCAAGAAAGTCTCCTATTTAGTGCCACGGTGATGGGATATCAACTTATTTGCTGAGTTCTCTATGATGCTGAAGAAGAAAATTCCAAACTATTTCAGCTGAAATGACATCGACTGTAAAAATCTTAATCTTATACCTAGTTCACTTAGAGAAGAAAGCTGCTTTCAAATCCTTTTTTCAGTTCATTCAGGAGATCCAGAATCCCTTTTATTAATGACAAGTTGGAATACTTTAACCGACACTTTGCTATTTATATTTTCACCTACACATTTTATTAAAATCCATATAATTATCTAATAGCCTCAGAGTTGTCACCCTAAAATTGCATTAAATACTTTGTTCCTCTTTCCGTTCTCTTCCCAGGATATTTGTGTGTGTGTATAATGCAAGATGAATTTCAGTTCAGAGAACTTATTCTGTTCTCCTCTCAAGGATGCTTCACAAAAATTACTCCTTTCTAGCTGTATTAACACAGAAACATATTCTGTGTACACATGGAGGAACGTGCAGATGGAACTACTCCTACTATATATTACCCATACATCCCATCTTCTCTTCTCAGTTATCTAAAGATGTAAGCTTTCTGGGACCAGTACTATCTTCTCCATGATGCAACATTAATTTTACAGTAACTATGGCAAATGAAAAAAAGAAAATTCAGGCAAGCCTAGAAAAGCTGAAACCACAAGGTGCTTTCTTTGCTTATCTTGCAGCAATATATATACACACACACATATTTGTGCATGTATGTACATGTATAAACTCACTAATAAATGATCATTTACCCAATGGTAGATGCTAAAAATTTATCTGAAAGGGCTCATGTGCAGAAATAGTAACATTTTTTTCATCTACTGAATTATTGTCAATCCTCCCCCTCCCTTGGATGCTACAAGAGGCAGTTTTCACTCCCACCTTAGCTGCAACAGGTCTTGCTTCAAATCGGTCAAGCACTTGAAAAAACATTTCTAGATTTTATGGAATCATAGAATGCTTTGGGTTGGAAGGGACTGATAAAGATCATCTAGTTCCAACCCCACTGCCACAGACAGGGACACCTTCCACTAGACCAGGTTTCTCAAAGCCCCATCCAATCTGCTTTCAACATTTCCAGGGATGGGGCACCCAAAACCACTCTGGACAACCTGTTCCAGTGCCTCACCAACCTCACACCGAAGAACTTCTTCCTTACACCTAATCTACCCTCTTTCAGTTAAAAGCCATTGCCCCTTGTCCGATTACTACAAGCCCTTGTAACAAAGTCCCTCTTTTGCTATGTTGTAGGCCCCCTGCTCTAAGCACTGAAAGGCCCCAAGAAGATCTCCCGAGAGCCTTCTCTTCTCCAGGCTGAACAACCCTAACTCCCTCAGCCTGTCCTCACAGGAGAGGTGTTCCAGCACTCCGATCACCTTCATGGCCTCCTCTGGATTCACTCCTTCTTATGCTGGGTGCCCCAGAGCTGGACACATTGCTCCAGGCATGGTCTCATGAGATCTTACTAGAGGTGCAGAATCCCCTCCCATGACCTGCTGATCATGCTGCTTGTGATGCAGCCCAGTTTAGGACTGGCTGTCTGGGCTGCAGACACACACTAGTGGGTCATGTTGAGCTTCTTGTCCGCCAAAACCTCCACGTTCTTCTCTGCAGGGCCACTCTCAATCCATTCTCTGCCCAGCCTGTGCTGACACCAGGGACTGCACCAACCCAGGTGCTGGACCTTGCACTTGGCCCTGTTGAACTTTGCACAGGCCCACCTCTCTAGCCTGTCAAGGTCCCTCTAGATGGCATCCCTTCCCTCTAGGGTATCGATCACAGCAGTGAGCTTGGTGTCATCCGTAAACATGCTGAGGGTGCACTCAATCCCACTGTCCATGTCCCCAACAAAGATTTAAACCACCTTAGTACAAAGAAGAACTCACTGGATGTTTCCCTAACTGACAATAGGGTTCTACCACAAGCAGCAGCAGTGGGAGATACTGAGTCATGGAATTTTAGACACACCACTTACGCTGCCTACTATATTGAAAACACATCTTTCTCTCTCTTTCTTTTAATAAGTAAGTAAATAAATAAATAATCAGGTATCCAATTCAAGAAGGTTTCATCAGAAACTATTCAATAGAAGGAAAGTCCTGAAGTTTCCCTAGTAGCAAAAACGATGCCACCAAACTCAGACTTTACTAAAGCTTACCATTACTCTTTTCACTGTCAGCTGGTTTCATCTGGATAGGATGGTGCATCTGAAATGTAAAAAGATTATTTAATCATGGATGCATTCACATTCTACTATATGAAATACATCCCACAGGAATTGTGGAAGAAAGAAATGAGCCTAAATTGCCTCTACAGAAGTGCATACATAACAATATGTACATTCCTATTAGAAAGAAAAGCTTTCTTAATGATTTGCCATCATTCCTCCTTAAAGAGGATCATAGGAGCCATGGCCACCCACTTCACTACCACATTCTCCCAAATGCTCCAAAGTTCCCTTAGGATCTGTTATACAAATCTCATGACATTACTCTTTGGTACAGTTTCTTTCAAACATTATTTGAAGGCAAGGTAACATCCACGGTCGGGGATGTACACCCAGGGTGACAGAGCTCAGAAAAAGGAGAGTTGAGGAACCACGGGCCTTGTCTTACCCCTGGGAGGATCTTCATATTGTGAAGAGCGTTCTGTGCTTCTAGTGCAGCTTTACGGGTATAAAATGTAACAAAACAGCACCCTGCAAGGGAAACAGAATGCTAGCCAGGAAAGAACACTCCAAACCCCGACCTGCTGCACAGAGACTGCAAGAGCCACTTTATGAGCCTTCCAACACAAAATGCATGACAAGTAGATGAGGTTGGACATTGAAATAGGCAGGTACTGCTGATTGGGACTGTTCAAAAATTATCTCCAAGTGTAATAAAATAGGATGTATTCAGAACTGACCTGACACCACCAATACACCATTAAAACAAACATTTTGATACATTTACCAAATAATTATTGGCTACTTCTGCTATCAAACTCTATAATTATTTGCTAGTACCAAAAACTTGCATAGTTTCACAGGAAAGAAGATACTGCATATAATGGAACTGTGAATCCAGGTACAGCATTTATTAGGATCTGACGTACACAGATGACTCGGCCTCGATTTTATCTGAAACTGTGACACTTCCAACAACATTTTGACTGTATCATAGCCTCACAATGATGCTCTGAAGCAACACAATACATAATTTGCAATTATAATCTATAATCTTCAAGCATTCCCATCACTTTGGAGCTCTTAAAAAAAAAAAGAAAAGAAATATTTTCCTTAACTCAGCTAATGACTGGATCACAGTCCACATATAATTAAGACACATACACTGAAAGACCATAGAGCCTGGCCTTGCAGGCACACCTGGTCACACAGAGCTCCAACATGCAACACCAACAGCTAAGACTGTAGCTATGCCAAAGCAGCTGAGAGCCCAAGTCTCACATGAGAAGTACAGAAGTTTCTCACCTTTGCTTTGAGGAGGGTTTTGGCTCCTGTCCCTCAAGACATTGATTTCATAGACAGCACCATACTGTTCAAAAAGTTCTCTTAGATCCTTCTCACACCAGCTCCGTGGGACCTGACCCACAAACATCTTGATAGCATCTAGATCGGGTTGGTCTGGGTGATCCAGTGTGCCATTCATTTTCTTTGAGCTAGGAAAAACAAGAAGGAATTTATGGTTTGTGTCTTTCCAGATTCTAGATGCTACTCCTGTCAGGAGAAACGTATCTATTTCATTTTGCTGTAAGCATACACTTACATATGTGTAGCAATATGTATATGATTAAAGAGATGCAGAGGTATATGAGATTATGACGTATACGATGAAGAGAGACTCTTGCACATTCCCATTCCTGCACACCAGAGAATACTCAGAAACATCATTCACACACACGAGCAAGGTGGGTAATTGGAAACCACTTGTTTACAGCTTCACATAATGTTTATTCCTATAACGTAGTCAGCATCTGGGATTCAGGACATGAATCTGTTGAGATGACTGAAAAATATCACTAGTTCAACCATGGAAAATTTTACAGAAGAAAAAAACAGAACTCAGCCTACCCACAGGCTACTGAAGTTATCAGTAACCATTGAAAATGAGAGGATAACATTTTTTTCATTGTTTTTAAATGGGACTACCTGGAACCATTTCCCAGGGTGAAGACTGATCTCAGAGAAAGACACAAAACTGAACGTATGAGAGGTTTTATTAAAGGTTTACAAGGCAATAGCTCTTTGTGAAACTAGGGAGCTTTCAACAATATTTGGGAAAAAAAAAACCAACCCAAGCCAGGCTACAGGCTGTACACGAGCAGGTTGTGACCGGACAATCTATAGTCAGTCACAGACGAATCAAGTTGGATATTGGTAGGATGTCGACATGGAAAAAAAAAAAAAAAGGCGACTTCTTAGATTACAAGTCTGAAGTTTTGAGTATGGGAACTTTCGGTAGGTTTCAAGGCATTGTGTCCAGCCATAGGAAGAGTTTGCAGCCCATAGGTAAGGGTGCGTTGTACTCCACCCAGCCAGCCGACAGTCACACGCCGTGTCCAGCACCCGCCCCTCGCCGTGCCGCGAGCGCGACGGGAGGCATTGCCGTGGGTAGTCACAGCCTGCTGGGCCACCAGGCCTATCTCTGGGGAAGACTGACTGCAGTAACATCCTATTGGAGCTCTAGGGATGAGTAGGTTAAAACTGCTGACCAGCCCCTGCATAATCTGGAAAGGACGTGGGGAGCGGAACAGTAACTGTACGGTGATTCCCCCTGCCCCCAAACTCTGGTGAAGAATACAGGTGGTCTTCTTCCAGAGTATTCAGCTCTCCCCATCTCTGCTTTTTTTTCCTTGAAAGACAGCTTTTTAATGGCTTATTAACTGCATATTACAGTAAATAGCATCCCTCTCGCTGTCCATCTTCAATCACATTTTCCCGTGATTAGAATTAAAATAAACAAACACAACTTCCAACCCAGGTAGCGTTTAGCTAATTTTTCCCCTCAATACACTGCTGTTCAGAGTCTACGGAAAACCTGATGCCAGGGAAAGCTCCCAATTTTATAGCTGTATGAACAGACCTCAGAAACAACAAAGCTTCTTCATAGAAGGGAATCATCCTAAATGCTTTCACTCATCTCTACCTTTCCACTCAGAAAGGGTCAGCACGTTTCCAAACAGCCCAGGCAAACCATACCCTTTATGAATAGGTAAATTACCTCTTCCCATTCAATATCTTTTTATTCCAACTGAGAACAAATGGAAATCATTTACCCTCTTTCAATAACAATTTTCAGCCCTGCTTTCTATGACGTGGGTAGCTTCAAGAGCATACAATGGCTCTTATTAATTGGGCAACTCTTAATACGACCTCAACGGCATTCAAGGAATCTTTCATTTGTAATTAAAAGGTTTAGTCTGGAGTCATCAACAGGGAAGAACAGAAATTGTTGGATTTAAATACTTGATTTTATAGTATCAGCACCTGTACCATACTATAAACAGTACTGCCAAACAGCTTTATTCCTCCTTAGCCCACATCTCTAAAATTATCAGCTCATTTTTCCCCCTATCCAGAATCCAACATCAACTGTCAATGCTCGCTAGGACTTCAAGAAAACAAACTGCAGGCTCTCCTGTATCTCAGTTTTCCTCCCCTCGAGGGGAGTTCATCGGACAGCAAAGGCTTCAGAGACAGCAATTCCAACTATCACTTCAGTTATAAATTTAGACATGAAGACAAAATACTTACACAGGGCTAGCATTCAAGGAGCAATGGTCCACCATCATCTCTGGGAGGAAATCCAACTTGAACGCAGCCATCACCTCAGTTTGTGACAAACCACTAACACTAAATCAGTGTATTGCCTAACCCCCAAACAACACCACTTCCAAAAGTCCTGCAGGTCTTAACACTCAGCCACACAAAAAACACTCAAACCACAGAAACAGAAGTTCAGGGAGACCAGCAATAGACACCACAGAAACAGGCTGGACTGGGAAAGGGACATGGAATCCCAGATTAAAAAGGGGATGTGACCATGTGAAGGGAGGCTCAGCTTAATACACAATGAAAACGCTGATGCACTGGGCTTGTTTTGTGCAATTTTCCCTGGCGAAGCAGTACTGAGTGCACTGTCAGATAAACAGAGTGTCAGATCCATGAAGATAGCGCTGGCTAACAGAGCAGAAAGAATACAAACTCCAGTCTTTCCATCCCCAACTAACTCCTTGCCTCCCAAAATGGCAGACCAAGGCCTCGAGGTTCAGACAGACACTTCCCACATCACCAGTATTCGGGTGTAAAGTCAAGAGGTTCCTTCACCATAAACTTTTTCAATGGCTGATCTCACTGTTTTCACCTCGATGCTCTGCTACCTTCCAGGAAGTGACCACTAAAATGGTTCTCTGAACCCTCCAATAAATCAAAACTAAGACCACTTGATTACTCAGAAATTCCTTAACTACCACAGAACATCAAAACCTACTCCTTTTGTAGGAGCAAAACATAATTGCCCTGGAAACAATACTTTGCCCATCGTGCATCTATAAATCCAGAGACATACAGAGCCTATAGATGATGCAGAAAGGGGAAAACACAGTGATTTGTTGAAAATTCTTTCATAATCTTTGAAAACACTAATCAGAACACCTCAGCTGCTTCCTCATTAAAACAGGAGTAACATGTTGATCAAGGAACCATGAGGTGTATTTATACCCACAAGACAGATCTCTTGTGAAGTTTCCAATACCCAAACTAATGGGGAGATAAGCTGGATAATACTGGATGCAGAGAGATGCAGGAATATCTGACTGCAGAGGGTGACTGCTGCAGAGGCAGCTGGGTGTGTCCGAGCACCCCAGGAGGGATGATTGATTCAAGTCCGACATGAATCCAGAAAACCCTTACATTTACAGTCAATACCACCACAAAATGAACTCGCAGAGCATCAAGGAATGCATGCTGGGGCTGCTGCCATCACTTGGGTCTCGTCCGTCAGTGACTGCAGCATGCACTTGCAGTTATTCAGACTGGCCAGTATGTACAGCTGCTTTATGCTTGCACAGCTACAGCATGTCAATTAACCTTTCATAAATAAACATCTCCAACCTCTGAAAAAACAAAGAGCATTTCAAGTCTTCTGCCTACGGTGAGGTTAATTAAAAGGTTATTAAAAGGAGCCAGGCCTCGTAGCACCAAGAGATAATGCATGTTACTGCAAAATAAGAGAGGATGTGAAATTAGCACACATCAGTTATTCCACAGTAACTGCTTCATGCATTTCCCTCAAATGCTAAATTGAGGCTGGAGCCCACTTTATGGATTTCTCTGAAGTGAACCCACAGAGAGAAACACTTCAGATGTAAATGATAGGAACAGCACAAGATATGGTGGATTCTTGCCACCTTTCACATCAATCTACAGACCAACGCTGTAAATTCTGGTTTTACCTATGAAGACCAGAATTCATTCCTTCTGGTCTTCCAGTCATCTTTGTGTTTTTTTAAGCAGCCAGTAAAAATACCCCAGCAGCCGTGCTCACTGTAGGTTCGATGAAAGATGATGCTGGCCACAGATACTCTAGAAAATGGGGTTTAAAAAGGTTACCGAGATTGATTAGCTTACTGAAGAAAATCTCTAAGCCATTATGATTTGATCCTATGCCCACCCTTTCCCTCACCTCTGTGCTCCTCAAAATGGAGCTCCTATCCACTTGTTCCCTTAAGACAAAACTCCAACAAGCTACAGGCGTGGCACACTGTTACACTCTGGATTAAATTCAGTCTACTGGCTGTGACAATTAAAACATTAGTTTTGTTCAACTCTCCTGCTGCTTACTGATTTTTAATTCTTGGTATACTTACTCTAATTTCTCCTGTGATGTGCTCACCTGGTTCAAAGAGCAGTGCCCAAACTATTTCACGTGCTATTTTGTATAGTTTTGGGGAAAGGAAGAATCACTAGTGGACTGGTGAATAAACATCTGAAGGTACGTTAGCCAAGACCTGGCGCCTCAGGGTACCATACTTCTGCAGCAACCATGGCAAGTCCAGTGACAAAACACTGGTGTACAAACAGGTTTGTCTGAACATCATTTAGTTGAAGGCATCAAGCTAGTGAAATTAAAAGGCTTATGGAATTCACTTGTAAAATATCAGAAAGAGATGGTATTTCACTACTGCACAGAAATAGGAAGAATTCAGTGAGGAAGCAGTGTTTCTTTGGAATTACAGAAAACACAAAAGTCATCCTAGCCATTGCTAAGAAAGAAAGAAAGAAAGAAAGAAAGAAAGAAAGAAAGAAAGAAAGAAAGAAAGAAAGAAGAGAAAAATAAGAGAGCTAAACACACTTATTTTTTGCTCAGATGTCAAATTCCTGCTGGCTTCCAGATCCATTCTTTGCCTCTCTCTATTCAAAGGATAATAGAAACAATGTCAGAAATTCCAAGCTCTATGGACTGCAGCTACACATTTAAATGAGCTGCTAATCTGACAACATGAACATAAAAAACTTGTACATGCTACAGATTAAATCTCGCATTTATTTATTTTATTTTTTACACAAGCTCTAGATTATGCTGCAGAATATGTTGCTCTATATGCTCCTGAGGGACTGCAGAGTATAAATGTTAAAAGTTTTGCTTTTATTTTTAAGTTTACAGAATTACATCACATCCTGGGGCACAAAAGCGAAAAAAAAAAACCAAACCCAAAAACCAACAAACCACTCAAACAACAACAAACCAAAAACCACACCAAAAAAACCCTGTATCATTTTCTTTCCTAAGAAAGCCGTTTCAATGATCAATTAACTCTGAAAGCTAAAGATAATACCATCTTTTATTTTATACAGTCCAAACCTCCGACAACATACACAGATCTGAAGCTGAGGAACTGCTGGGATGGTGAGAGCAAACTATGGGAAAGGATGCAGGCTGTGGGGAAGTCTGACGCTGTGAGGCTTTGAAGAAGACAGATCCTAGAATAAACTTCCCCTCGTATTATCTGTGCACATCCAGATCCCTATAGTGCTGCTGAATTGCACTTTTGTTTTTCGAACGGATAACCTCTAGGTTACGTGCATCAACGTACAGTTAACTACTTGTCAATATTTGGTTGTTTCATTGTTGGTCATGTAAGCGTGTTGTCGGAATGTTTGCTGCCCGTGGTGAAATGCAAACTGTATCCCCATGCCTCGCTGGGTACAAAAAGGCCCTTCCCTAGGTGCCAAAAGGGCAGTTTCTTCCTCTGCCAATCTCTGTGGCAGTTATGCACTGTGAGCACACAAATCTGACACCTTCAGAATGCTGAATACATGAAGTTTGGGGCTGTCTACAATTCAGATTAAATTAAATGAAAATAATGTTTATTTATATGAAATTTTTGTAGGAATTTCCAGGTAGAGGAAAAGGATAGGAGGGGATGGAAATTGCTTTTATCTCAGAAATAGCAAAGTTTCATGATGCTCTCTCTAATGCATTTATATGTGAGTATTTAATTCCTCCATGCTCTCCCAGGCCGAGATGGATTTTCACAAATAGGTAAATTTTTATTCTGAAAAAAAAAAAAAAAGAAAAGAAAAAAAGAAAAAAAAATTATTTTTAACCCACTTCCTCAAAATATTTCTGAGGAAAAAAAAATAAAAAATCAATACATTCTTGACCTACTTTTCTGGCTTGTGAATGAAGTCCTGTTTACCTGTAGCTTCCACTCCCATTAATTCTGTAGAAGCTCAAGTGGAATGAATTCTGAACTGATGCCTGACTGAAGCATCCCCAGGACTCCCAGCTCTCTGCCAGCAGATGATGCAGCAAGTCACCTGTCCCTCTGGCTTACAGGATGATGTTTTCTCTGCCCAAGTGCTCTCAGAAAGGGAAAAATAAAATGACAGCTAAACTTACCCTTTTACTTGATAGTAAAGACAAATGATTCAAAATAAATTATACAAAACCTATTTTCTAAAATGAGGGAATTGGGTTATTTTGCTGGAAAAGGACCTAAAACTTCACACTGAAGTGAACGAATTTGTTACTCTAATGAATTCTGAACAGTCACACACAGGTCAGTTTTCTTTTAAATATTCTGTGAGCTTCCACAAATACATTTCTTTTGAAAGCTCTGCTTGTGTTCTTCCTGCCTTCTTACTGCTACACAACGTTCACTTGAATCAACCTAGAGCTACGCAATTCACAAAGCAGTTGTAGTTTCATGGGAGTAAAGCAGGAGACTGCCAAAGGCAAATCTGAAACTGTTAAGGGGCAACACTTCTTCCTAAATTCTCAGGTAAAATAAATATTTTGTGACTTTTGTAATCCTGTCAACTGGGAGCCACTGTGTCTTGAAGTTTGTGAACTGTTGTAAGAGGGTCTTCAGACTGAGGATTCAGCTTCTCACATGTCCACGTTAGATGTGCTGTTACTAGGAAGTTATTTTGCAGAGCAGGACCCAGTTGCAGTTTTTGTGACTTCTTGGATTTGACTAGATGATGTCAGAGATTTCTTGGTAGGTAAGCTCTCATCTGCCATAGGGTGTAACCTGTCCCCAGGAGTGATCCAGATGTTGAGCACACCACAGACAGTGTGTTCCTACGGTATAGGATGGCAATTACCAGGCGTTTTAAGAAGAGGGGAAAGTGTATCTGCTGGTCACTACCTGTGCTGTAACATTTCCTGAAGTCTAGATGTGTGCTTTGGAGGATTTGTTGTTGTGTAGTTCTGGGATGGATTTGATGTTATTTACTAAAGTAATTGAATATAGTGCTAATAATAGCTGAGTGGTTTTAATTACCATTTACCTGGTATGCGTATAGTTCAGCTCCTGAGTAGTTTTAATAGGTCAATGTTTCTTTTTTTTCCTAGTGCTTTTTGGTTTGCCCACACACAGGCACGCTCCTGCTCCAGCCTGATCTTTGCCATTCACAAAGGCTGATAATCTACAGTGTTTGCTTTTACCATGAAACTGACTCAGTGGTCTCTTGGCCTCTCTTTTCAGCTCCGAATAAAACCTTCTGTGGCTTCTCTGGTAGCCTCTGATGGGTCTCTTCGAAGTACTCATCCCCTCTGCTCCTGTACTCATGTACGTTTATCATATCTCCACTATCCTGCCAACAAGGAGTTAAAAAAATGTACTACACTTTGTATGGAACACCATCTCCTTGCCTCCTCTGAGGAGGAATACTGTTGTATCAGTCATTCTGCTTTCTTAGCTGTCATTTGAAAAGTTATTTTGGAGATACTAGCTGCTCAAGAAGACAATAGCCACACATGACCTATTACAGTTGAAATGTGTTTACTTTGTTGCTTGTTGTTTGAAATAAAAGCCAGAGGGACTTCTAGACTGGTCAGACAAATAAACATGTTGCAGTCAAAGCAGGACTGTTTGGCATCACATTGGTATGTGGTTAATACTGTAGATATAAGTATTCCTTACTTAGTTTTGCTGTCAGACTGAGGTCAAAGATGTTTCTATGAGAGCATTAGTTGATTCCTGGACTGTTCGCACTTTCCAGAAAAATGATGGCTTGAAGTCACTGGCCTGTCTAAAGACCTGGGGTTCTAGACTACTTTGCTCTTTCCTCTCCTCTCCCTCTGATTGCCTCTTCCTCTGCTCGCCTGAGAGGGGACATATGAGTGTGCTGTGGGTATGTGAATTCTGCACTGCCCCGAAGACAATGATCTGCCTGTCCGGGGCACAGCAGCTGCTCAGTGCTCCCCCAGGCTTTGCTTTCCTAGTGCCTGGCTACCAGCGAACACAGCAGCAATCTGAGGCCGGTAACCCAGTGCTGGACCTGCTGCTGCTTTGCCTGCTACAAAGGTTTGCACAGGCACGACTAAAAAAAAGATTAAAAATGGAAGAGACTGGCCATGAAACCGCCTCTGGATGATGACCTCAAACACCCATCTCTGACCATTGCATTTCTCATTACCCTAGGGCAAGCTGAGAGCCTCCAAAGCTCTCTGCTTTGAGAGCACTCCAATATTTTTGCAGTATTTTGAAGTGTATCACAGCTATTATTTCCAGAATCTGTATCTAATTCTCTTTTTACACAAAGGCAGAGACTCCAAAGAACTTCAAATATCAGTTTGCAACAGTGATATTTAGAGAGTGACAGACAACTCTGGTTAGTGTTTACCTGGATTTTTCCAAAGGCAGCCAGTATCTGCCCATCCTGTTTTCAAGGAGAGTACCTCTGTAGCATTAGGATAATAGTCTGATACATTAGCACAGTGAAATAAATAAAAGAGATGTCCATGTAAGTAAAATCTTCAAAAGAAAAATATTTTCTTAGAAACTCCACCTCCTCTTTGGTGTTTAATGATCTCCCTATACCCATTTCTCAATGATACCTTAAACACTTTCATTAATCTTCACAGAAATATAACAAGAGAGGCACCTTCCCTGACAGTGGGAGGCATTTTCTTTTGCTAGCCTTAGAACTCAATTTTGTAAAGTTCTCAACTGTGACTAGTTCAGAATAGTGATCTGAAATGTATATTACAATTCTGTCTTTCCCAGATAAATTTTGTCTCTTTATCTTGCATATCTCCTCTTTTTTTTTTTTTTCGTTTTTTCTCAGACTAAGGGAATGAAGAGAGAGACAAAAATCATTATTATGAGCTATTTCTCACCAGTAATAGTGAATTTAAAGAAACCAAACCCCCCAAAACCACAAGGCAGTAAAACTTAGCATGATGCAAAGATGACAGCAAAGGCCTGGCCAAGAAGACACTGTTTGAAAGATACTAGACATGAATCAAGTAAGCAGATGAACAAATTCCCAAAAGAACAAATCATGAACTTGGAGCAATTAATGACTGACAACCTACAAGAGCATCTGGACTTTCAGAACAGATAAAAACAAGTTCTGACGTAGGCTCCCTAGTACAATGAATTTTGGCAAATCATAAACAAGGAGTAATCATCGTGTTTATTCCTCCTCGTAAGACATTTTACAATTAATAATTGATAGGAGGAAGAAGCATTAATGAATCAACCCCAAGGCAAATGCTTTTAAAACAGAGGTGTATAGAATTCTTCCCCTCCTTCTGCGAAGACATGTAAACATTAAAAACAACAACACTGTAGAAAATCAAATACTTTCATCCTTATCTGTAGGTTGTGGGTTTTGTTTGTTTGTTTGTTTTTGTAACTAGACAGGAAATGTGTATTTCAGGTACAGCTTAAGCTCCACAGGAAGGTATGCAAAAGAAAATGTTAGCTAAAAATTCTTACTTTTTCAAACACCTGCCAACATTCCAAAAGACAGTTTGGGAAGCATTTTGAGTTTTTGGCACCACAGTGTTAGAACTCAACAATGCTTACATTTTGCAAGAGACAAAGTGTGGAAATCTGCAGTACCTAAGAGAGGTCTGGAAGATCTGTAGACACTTTGGCACTGTAGATAGAAAAAAAACAACCTGAGAAAGGAAAAGTGGCTTGGTCACAACAATGGCAGGAGGAAATCAAGGCAGCAGCATGACACAGAACAGGAGACAAGGCAGGAAATGACAGCCTAAGAAGTGAGGACATCCATTTCTATCCTGTGCAAGAACAGCGAACTACTACAAGGAGACAGGATGGCAGATTTCAGCCAGCCACAATGTTTGAGGGTCCCGTGTCACCTCCTTTGGGTTTTTGTTTATTGACTGACTTCAGACTATGAAACACATAGAAAACACGGCTGGTAAATCACACCTGCACTTCAGTGCTTACATCTTCAGAAGAAGAGACTAAGAATACTAGTGCTTGAAAGCTATTGTGCCCTTGAAAGCTCCTGTGCCCCCAAAGCAGATTCAATTACACCACCTTCCCCTCTTTCTCTCCCCAAATGTTGTCTCTGAGCTTACAAAAATGACCTTTTTTTTTTTTTTTTTTTAAGATTGGCCAAAAGTTTACCTTCAGGTATTTCAACTTTTTCTGTAAGAAACAACCCTGCAAGCCATTCTATGGAAGAGAACACTTCAGACCTTCAGCTTTTTTATTTCATAAATACAAACACAAGAGCTAGAAATCTCTTTTTAAAGAAGACTGTATTTTGCTGCCTTTTCCTATATTATAGGAATCTGCAGCTCTGCACTTAGTCAGAAAGATGCACTGGAAACAAACATCTAGCAATATTTGCTAGAGAGATTTTTAAACAACCAACTACCTATTTTACCTTAGTTTTCTGCCACTGAAACAGACCCAGAAGTTCTTTTTTCTGCTGAGGAGCTGGAAATCCACTTGGTCCTGGAAAGCTCTACCCAGTCTCCTTGTCTTCAAGCCAGAAATGCCACAAAGCACTACAAGAGGCAATGCAACTACACTTACACAATTACTGTGTGGTTGCACATGGGACCCAGGGGAGATGACAGCTAAATCAGCTACAGAATTTCATGATGACACCACATATGGAGATTGTTGTATTACCCTACATGAAAACTAGGGTGAATCAGAAATTCCTTAAACTAAGGTTTATTGCAAGCAGCATACTTTTGTGCATGTGTAAAGTAAAACCTTGAAGGAAGAAGTGGTCAGAGTTACTTTTTTTAGCTAAGAAATGTAATGTGTAATCTTAATTCAAAGGAACCAGCTTCACGTTATTAAATTATTTTAAAACCTCTCTTTATTGAAATGCTTTAGAACAGCAGTGAGACCTGTTTAAAAATCTTTCTGAAGTGTGATAGAAGCTCCCCCCTTTCCCGTTAAGCTTCAAGAGACCTTCTGGACTAAACAAAGCAACAAGTCTCAAGTTTCCTTGTCCTTTGCAGGCATCAGAACAGCCATGCAAGCCGTTTTGGGGAGGCCTTTTATTTCCAGTTGTTTCCACTAGTAGTGCCAGATACAAACGAGAATCAGTTAATATCACACTAGGGCATCAAAAAACAACAACCACTTTGCTATTTCTCTCTCATTTAAGTTTATTCAAATGAAAGCTTTTCAATGCATGTTACTTGAAGAGAGTTCCAATGCAGCCCAGACAGCTCCAGGCAAGTGCACTATGCAGTTAAAAGTGTGATCACTGCAATAATCATTTCTACTTGCTGCATCAACTTAGACCACAATTAAGGCATGATTTCCCCTGGCTTTTGGTACAGGGCTACCCAGGTACAGCTCCAGCACTGCCCGTGAGCAGAGTGGAGATTGGAATGGGATGTGGTATCCCCGGAACAGCAAAAGCTTCCATCTACCACATACACCGTGGGGTAGAACAGACTAACAGACACAACCAAGGGAAACTCCAGCATCGTCACTACCAGCACAGGACAAATGCAATTGATTCAGGAAGTTACCTTGTCTCCTAAACAAAGCTGAGACTCTTGCTGCGTATTTTGGACGAGCAGCCATCTGCAAAGCTTCACTGGGTTTTAAGCTACGTGTGTAGGACCATTATTAAAACGTCAAGAGAGCATCTTTCTGAAAAATATCAACACTTTCCAAGCCTCTAGAGTCAGAAGAGAAACAGTATGATAGATGTGCCTCAGTTTTCCTCATCAGCTGAGAAAATACAGCCATGCCTACCTAACAATTTCCTTTTTAATAAGGTCTAAATAATGTAATCTATTAGATTAGATACTACAGTAGGTTTCAACTTTAGGAAAACAAAGAATGAAAACTACTACTCTGATTCAAAACAATCCTTCTAAACAAATAAATCTGTAATTAAACAAATGTACATCTACTTTCCTAAACTATAAATGGTTTTAGAAGTACTGAGGAAGAATTAACTTCTCTTATGGCAGAAGAACTGAAGTCCCTTCTAAGCAGGCAAATCTACACTCTTTTAATGCCCATTTTCATCTTCAGGCCAAAGACTTCCATTTTGGAAGAGGCTGGGAACTGCAGAAATGTTATTTGAACACAGACCTATTTCAGGTTAAAAGAGGTAAGTCAGTATTCTTCATCACATAGCATGCTCCAGATCTGTCTCAACGCCGTGTTCATTAAAGCTTACCTTCCAGACACCAGCAGGGTCTCCCTAAAGGAGAGGCAGAACAGGGAGACTAACAAGAATGCTGCAGTGCTCCCTGTTCACTGCGCATTGCAACAGCATAAAGTCATTTTTTGTCCTCCAGCAGAGTATCAGCACAGTCAATAGAGAGGTACAAGTTCCTCACTCTTGAAACTGAATGCTCATAAGGCACTTTGAAGACAGTAATATTTAGCAGAACAGGAACTGTTCAACGTGCTTGGCAAAGTGTGTCATATACGTTTCTGAATACAAGAAGCAATCACAAGTCTCAGAGCAAACTCCGATTCAACTTCATCTGATTAAAGACAACAGCTACCAGAAAAGTGGGGAACAAAACCAAGCGCTATTTCACAGGCTGGCTGATTCCTTTTCTCAAAGCAAAGCTGACTCCTCCTCACTTTTTTTTTTTTCCTCTGTACCAGACCAGAAACGGAAGGCCATCAGTTTTATTCAGTGGAGTTAATTTACAGAGTTCATCATAAGAGACATTTCATACTGGGATGCATGCAAACAATTTCACATACCATTATCAGATGGTCAAGAATAGACTCAATCCTCTTTCAATTGGAGAGCTTTCTACATTCACATTAAGGTAGATTAATTAAACTTTACTTTGCTCTTAAAATGAAAAAATCATGGACCTCGCACTAAATGCAAGTGTTCCGTTCCATGACTTATTTTCAGCAACCATCAACTTGATGATTATTCCACTGTTTATAATCGGATTATTCTGTTATTTAAGTAACCCAAAGCTATTGATTCTGGACCTGTATTTTCTAACTGGCAGAATCCCACAAGTTTGAAAAACTAGGTCTAATCACAGATTAGTCTGTTTCAAAAGATAAAAAAACCACTCTTCAGACAAAAGCAGAAATACAACAACCACTGTTCTCTCTTTCCTATCTTCTGCATGGTCCTAACAGAGCAGCAAAGGGGCAGGAAGGGCAAAGTACTGAGCACCAGTCCTTGAGGAAAGAAGTCGAGTGTTTTGCAACACCCACAATGCCTGGACACCAATGTCCTCAAACTCCTGCTTCCAAACAGAGGTCAATCACCAAGTCTCTAAAAATCACTTGAAAATGAAGGTGTTCCTGGACTTCTTAATGCAACGTTGTCTCTTTCCACCTTGATGAGCAACATACGGAGAGCCAGGATAACCCGCTCTTTAAAAACAAATCTGATTTTCTTTCTAATACAGACAAGACTAAATCCTTTCTGGTGTACTTATGAAAACTGTAGCAAACGTCTGACTATAGTATAAAACAAGTGTTTCCTCAAGACAATATCAAAACTCAACTTGTCCTGGTTGTCTACAGACTAAAGCACATGTTAAATATTTCTGCCATAGCAGAGGCAATTCATCAGAAGAGCAACTATCACCACTCTCTGAGATTGACAGTGTTACTTAACACAGCAGTTACAAGGCCAAACTCTTCAGGTGCACAGTTGCAGACAGTCTGGTCTACTCTTTTGGTCCCACTCTGACCAGACAGGTTATCATTTCAGCTTGCTAAAGCAGAGAAATAGCAATTTGATCAAAAAAGAGCTTTTTAACTGAGCTGTTAAGATGACTTCGTCTACCACCCAGTCAATCCACCATGAGAATCAGGCATAACCAAAGGTCACAGGACTACTCAGTGAGAAACTGAATAGGAGAGGTGGGGGGAATTTTCTCAGCTGCCTCATGAAACTACACCCTTTCTGGACTTCAGGCATTAAGAAAATTGCACCAGAAGACTCTTTCATTTGGCTTTCTGCATTTTCACACTAGGCTCTGTTCCCCTTCTGCTGCACGCAGTCAAATCTGTCACAGCCCACAAGTTGTTCCACTAATACTCACTTTAGGGTTTCATGTACTAGAGTACTTCAGATTTGATCTGGTCAAGAAATTACTATGAAGACAAACATTTCTACTTTGTATGAAATTACAGATGGAGCTGAAGAAGCCTATCGACTTGGTGCTCACAGTCCTGTGTTAACACTCCCAACCCCCTTCAGCAGCACAAAGGCAGGAAACCACAGAGTTTAAGGTTCAGGGAGCACTGCTCACTGCAGTGGAAAACAATCTCTCATCACTGAATGTGAAAACAATTTCTCTCCGCATCTTTGAAAGGAAGCTCCAATACGCAAGCGAGGGATACAAACTGTGTAGTTGGTTCATACCTGCTGCTGTGCACCTCCCTCTAGCTGTTCCAGTCTTCACTCTAAAAGATAAGGAAAAACCAGACAGTGAGTACTCCGGAGTTAGAATCAGATAATAACAATCATTGTGACATGAACTCCATCTTGTACAACCCGGAGGACCGTGCAAGCGAAGCACGTTTCTAGTAATGGAAGCGATCGTGAGGTGGTAAAAACCCTCATCAGACTCAAAAATGAAGTTGCACATTTCAAAAATACAGAGATTCAACGCAACGATGCAAAAGAAAGGACTGCAGACACAACATGCCTGAAAACAGAAGCCTTGCAGCTTCCTGAGAACATTCGGTGGTCTTATCCTACCTACCCAGCTCTTTGGCACTCAGACAGAAGCAGAGTTAGCAGCAGCAGTACCCACAATCCTACAACTCCAACATGGGGTGATTTTGACAGCGGTGGCACTAAGGGATGACGGTGAACCGCCAGATGGAAAGTCTAACACAAAACAGCATAGATGGAAAGGTATAAAAAAAGCTCCTGATTAGGGAACACCAAGAACTAATATCACAAGGAAAAGACATTATTTCTACGTCTTAAGCAA
Source organism: Actenoides lindsayi (assembly GCA_025331215.1). Taxonomy (NCBI): domain Eukaryota; kingdom Metazoa; phylum Chordata; class Aves; order Coraciiformes; family Alcedinidae; genus Actenoides; species Actenoides lindsayi. The sequence goes on along the minus strand of WTSP01015141.1, from coordinate 16,022 downwards.
ATCACTGACCAGGAACCATACAGACTTTCTTTATGCACTCCGTAATTCAGAGTTCTCTTTTTGCACATTAAGTAACTGATCCACAATACAGAGTAGCATATCTTTAAATACACACGTTGGACTTTTTTAGTTGTTTGTTGCTTTTTAAAAAGAATTTATTCTCTGCTTCCTCCTAGGTTATTTTGCAGAACTGCACTAATGTTAGTCCAGCAGCATTTCACAGAAAATCCACATCTGTTTACTTATCTATAGGTACCAAACCACGACCTGCATCCTTCTGCAAGGAGAAGAGTTATTCAAGGCTATTTGAGTTCCCACATTTCCACTGCTTCACAGGCCTCTTCATAACCTTTGTTCTATACTGTTTCAGAAGTGTGGATGAGTGATCTATACATCTTCTAACTTGTCTTGCAAAATACTTGGACATTTATCACGTATACTCATACTCTCTTGTCCAGAGGGAGATCTCTTCAGAATCGTTTAATCGCTATTTTGTAGTAATTTTCAACTGTTATAACTTCTTCCTAAATTGTTCAACTGATTCAATAAAATATTATATACCCTCTAAAGGAATACAGAATCCTGAACACAACAACGAAAAATAGTTTTCTTATTAGTCAAGAACAATAAAAATTAATCCACAAAACCCGAGAAACATAACTCAGATATCTGGACTGTGTATGGAAAATTATGAATTTATCTTTTCTAGAATATTACTGAACACTGACTGTTGGTCAGGGAATAGGGATTCTTCTTCTTTTTCATAACAACATTCTGGATTATGAAGCTCCTAGAAGTGATTCAGGCAAATATATTACCTGAGGACATCTCCTACTACCTCACCCACATTCCTTTGCTTTTTTGAAGTTTAATTAAAGAGCATTTGTTTATGGCCAAAAAATGGTCTCAGATTCCTGCTAACAGCCTGGGCTTCAAAACATAATGTAACATAAAAGTTTTTTGTCTTCTTCCTTTAAAACCCAATCTTTGCCAGACATTTAAGCCCTATGGAAGTTGCCATAAATACTAAGTTATACTCCTGTGATAATCAGCTTTCAGAAAAAAAATGAAATACACAGCTCATTGATTTTGTAAATGTTTAAGAACATACTGGTAAACAACTTTGGAATGTTAAAAGGAAAATCTTCCCTCTGCACATGTTGCTGTGTAACACACTAGAGAACTAATTTTACAACTTCAAAGGAACCAAATGTACAGCTAACATAGCCAGAGGAACCCATAACTTTTGGATACCTTTAGGGGAAAATAAAAATAAAGTAAAAAAAAATAAAAAAAATCACTGAATAAAAGGCAAAATCCAAGACAATAAAAACTGTATAAAGCAAGCAGCAAATCCAGCCACCACCTGAAGAAAGTCTGGAAGAATACTCTTAAATCCTAAGTGTTTATCAAAATAAACTGCTTTAATATGGTTCATCTAATTGCATGAAGAACATAAGTACACCAAATACTTTCTCCAGATTTATACATCAGACAAATCTGTCCTGAAGGCCAAAGAACATGACAGCTGGATTTCTCCTTAGATGGAATCAGGACTTAGGTACCTCAGATGAGGGCACACCAATTGACAGGGCAGTGAGCTCTTGTGCAAACTGAGGATTCACTCCCACCCAACATCAGACGTCAACAGGAAATTATTTTCTTAGTTGTATGAGGGGCATTTCTTAGTGGGGATGGCAAAACAACTAACAGGTACAAACTGGGACATCTCCTCACAGCTTCTGCGAGGAAAATTCTTCCTGAAGTTGCCCCCGACTGAAGTTCCACATCAAAAAAAAAAAAAAGGTATCACTTCCAACCTCATTTGTACAAAGCTGGGAGGAAGCATAAGAACACCTGAGAATTCCAGGTAGAAAACCAAAGGTTTAACACTTAGATTTAAGCCTTAGCCCCATGAGATCTGCGAGTGATGAAACACACTCTCGCTGATGAACAAACAGGTGTAACTTCTGGCATGCAAGACAATACAAATAGAACTGCAGCCGGCAAGGAGAGCGAGTGGCTCTTGCCACTAAGCATGAGACAACAGATAGGAGCCCAATAAATCCAGTGACACTGCTTTGAGAGGGGCACAACTGCAGCCTCACCGGCAGGCAGGACCATCTGGAGGAGAATACCGCATCATTTAAGGGATTCCAAGCAATGAAATGACTGTCACGGTCAGGACTCGTCTAGACCGGTTAGTTCGCATTACACTTTCCAGGAATTCATGTTTGTGGGATGTCAAGATTACCACTGACAAATACAGATGCTAACAGATAAAAACGGACCACGTAGCTCAACCTCAGATTTATCCTGGCATCAACAGTCTCTCACATAAACCAGCATGCAGTCCGGACTCACCGCAGGTTTATGTACTTGTAAGTACCAATGTGGCCAATAAGAAAAACTTGGAAACACAAGAAAATAACTGATTTCTCTGGAGGAAGTGCAGGAGGGAGATAATGCACCAGAGAGTGAAGCAGCCAGGGCACTACAGAAGTCAGCTGATGGCTAGAGAGGCCTATACAAATCAGATGAAGTTTCAGCTACTGGACAGCTTAGGCCACAACTCACAGAAAGGGTCTCACTTTCCAGTAAATGTTCCTTATGAGACAAGACAACAGAGACAGTGACAACAAACTCCAAAACCTCACCAAGGAAGCAGCCACACTTTCTGAGAAACACCCTTCTGCTGCTTCTATCTCCACAGCACCCAGCACCAGAAGATGCCTGCTCAACACAAAGCAACAGCTCCCCAGGACTGCTCCTGCTTACATCATTTCTGCAGACGGAGCTGTCAAATCCCACTCTCCCCAGTGCTGCCAGCACCAGTACTAACGTGCATGCAAGTTAGCAGGCAATCTTACAGTCTGTAAGGAGAGCAGTTGAATTACCCTCGAAACGATGTTGGATTATCAGAATCCAAGTTTGTTCAACTTCAGATAAAACAGGAAGAACAGAACGAAGAATAGCAGAGTTCTGGGACCACTGCATATTAAGGCGTAGGGCGGGGAATACAAAAGGAGAGGGGAAAACATTTTAAGTGCCATGCTTCAAGTTACTGTAACCAGAACAACGTAAAATACTTCAGATTTGACCATATCTGCAGCATCCGTTCTATGCCCAGTCAGCGATTACAGCTTAAACATTCCCAAGATCAATCATTAGTCCGACAAACCATTACAAAAGCGTCACGACACACTCTAAGAATGCAAAACAATCTTATGGTCTGCTGTTCAAAACATGAGAGACTAGGACTTGGAAGTCATGAGTTCTTTTACTAACTACAGAACTGAAGAGCGTTGGACAAGTCACTTTATAGCCCTAAGTTTCAATTTGTACAACATGATCATCTCAGCACTTCTCTTTGTGAAAACGGTGTTTTGAGAGATAGAGACAGAATATATTCAGCAGGAATCAGAGAGTAAAATCACACCGTTATAGCTGCATCTCAGCTGAAAACCTAGGAAACAATCAAAAAAAGTTTCAACAAAATGTTTCCCTGTTAATAAAAACCAAAAGAATCTCCAGCAAAAGATTTAAGCTCGTAATACCCTTCCAGTTTGTGGCATTAAGGGACTCTCAAAGCATCGCAGGAGTTATAAATACAAAGAGAAGGCACACCCCAACACAACATTTTCTTTACTTTTTCAATGAGGGTCCAAAATATTCAGCAAGCACCGATTCACGCTGTGCTTTATGGATACCGTACACGCCACAGAAGGCCTATTAAACGTAGCACAGTTTTAGGTCTTCTTCGGGGTAAAGGCTTGAGGTGAAGCAAACAGAACCAATGCTCTCACAGTTTAACCACTAAGCCTACTTCTAGAAGCAACACCACAAGCTGAACTTCAAAGACCTCATCCATCCCAGCCAGAAGATTGGAATTCTAACACTCTCACCTACCATTTAAGATATAAAATCCACCAGCCCTGTGCAGTGTTTGGGCAGACACAGTGTGCATACATCTGTGTTAAACTCAGTCTTTTATAAGGGCACTGAGGTACTTACACGCTTCTTTCTTCTGACTGCACAAAATGAGCTAAGATTTGAAAGCAAAGAACAACGTAGTGCAGGTTTACCCCCAAAGATCCTCTCTATTCTGTGCTATTACACCTAAGAGGACCAGTGCATGTGGCCATTTCCAGCAGCTACTGCCAGCTTCAGAGGGAAAATAATTTTGATCTTTCAAAATTGGGACACCTGAAACTGGACACAAAATTTGGAGTAGGTCTGAAATTCAGTATTTGCAAAATGCTTAGGTATAAACGTTTATATTTATTTTCAAAGACGCACAACTAAGAAAGACTGATTTACCTTAAGCTTGTATGTGTCTCTTGCTTGCCTTATATTAGACAAATACTTGCCATGAACTCTACCGTGCAGAGTCTGCCGTTGACACTCCTGCAAACCAAAGAGTAAAAACATGCTCAATTTTTTTTTAAGATTTTTTTTTTTTGGTAATAGGCACACGGTCAAATCCTTTGCAGACACAGATGGATACAAGCCTCAAATTGCACTCATTTACATCTGAAAAAAACTAGAGTCAGTGCTCTGTTTCATGGAATGAATATTGATTCAAATCACTTTCAACAGCAAATAATTTAATATTGGGTGCGTAGAGCAGAAGCTTTAAAAAAAAGATAGTTTGTACTACTTCTTATTCATCAGAGGCAAACACTGGTGTTGCTGTGGGAATGTTAATTTAGGAACGTCCTGACTTTTGTTCAAAAACTCAAATGAAGTAAAAATTATTTCACTGCCAAGCAGTTCTTCCTAAGCTTTTATTCAACGTCTCTGAAGGTATCATGTTCATCATCATTTGCAGCATCAGTTGTACGTACTTGGGGTTATTTCTTGCAATATTTGCCCCTTTCTTCAATATCTTTATATAGTACCCGAAGCATACAAGCTCCTGTAAATAATATAGAAAAAGCAGAAGAAAATTCTGCATTTATTTACAACCTAATACCTACTGAAAACACACCAGGGCGCACACACAGCATGCTGACACGTTACTTATGTCTGAATACCATTCACAAATGTAACGCCACGCTTAAGAGGAGTTTCTCTCTGTCTGAAGACGACTACCTTTCCATTCCTTGTTACAAACACCTAATGACAACTAATAGAATGTCTTCCCTACTAATACGGGCAGATTTGTACTCCACTAACTGTCCTCACGGCCCGTTTTGTGACCCTGAAACACCCTCTCCCGGCTGCTCGCCTGTGGTGATTAATGCTGGGTGACTCCTGTGCCAGCACAGCTTCGTGCTCCTCTCTCCTCTCCAGGCCTCAGAAACCCTCCCAACAGCACAAGGCTTGGTCTGTCACCCGATCTTAAATTTTAGCTGGCTGGGGAGAGAAGGGGGTGGGAAGGACCAAGTGTGTCAACGCACTTGGCCAAGAACTAGAGAGACTCGGTATTTGCTTATAGCTTTATGCTCGTCTTTTCAGATGTCCTTCACTTACACACTTTTTACATCTCTTCTTTCCATTCCCTTTTCCTGGAAGGCACAGCATGAGATCAGCTGGTTTCCACTGCTAGCAGGAGGACACTCCAGAAACTTTATGACAAAAACAAGTGCTATAAATACAGTTTTGGCTGCATGAAGACCCAAAATAGACATAAAATCCTCTTACGTATCTTGCCGGCTTCTCAGGCTTTCTATACCTCCTATCTAGGATCCTGGAGGTCCCTCACACTTCCTGAATTAAAGCCTCACACGTAACCCTCTGTGTGGCACATTACCTTACCTCTGTCCTCACACAGGGAATGTTCACCCATTCCTCCCCAAACAGCAGGCTGCTCTGTACAGCAGCAGCAAACACAGCATGTATGGAAGGCTGCACTCATAAATAAGTATGATATGGCAACACTTAGCTGTGCCACAGCACAGTTAACACACACCAATACCTCTTCCTTCTTTTTGGGGGGTTATGTTACTAGGGAAAACTGGATATAAGCTCTCCACAAAGGTTACATCGCAATGGGGTGGCAATACAAAGGAACAGATCAAGATATACCTACTGTAGATCCAGTTTAAGACAATGCTTATGCTGAAAGAATAAAGTACAACTCTTTCCTCACCAGCTATCCACCCCCACCTCTGCATAACGAGCCTGAGAACGGAAATGATCCAGGTGGGATCTAGCCTACCAACAACAGGAAAAAGAAGTCTTAACCCAAGCTTGATCCCCGATTCCGCTCACTGCGCCACCAGACAGCTCTTGGCAGCACAAAGGAAAAGGAAAATGCTTGAAAGATGGAGCAAGCCTGTTTCACAGCAGTACTGCCATATGCTCATTCAAATTACTCACAGAACTACATCACCAGATTTAGGTGCTGAATTTCACATGATTAATTCTCTACTGATCAATCCTTTTTAAAGGTCTCAGGTGACAGATAAGGCTTCCACTGCTTCTGTGCAGAAAACACTATACTTGTAAGAAGCATACGCGTGTTTTTCCATACCATCGCCTTTACTGTCCCAGTTCTTTTTCAGCAGACTGCCTCCAATTTGAAGACATGTCACTCCTTACCCTTGATTAAACTACAGGATCCACCTTTTCTAAAATCACAATAGCTGCAGGACAAATTTACTATATAAGCGGCTCTAAGCATCTGCCTGCCAAGAAACACAACTGACAGCTGAGCTCTGAACGTCACTTTCTTACATGTTGCCTTCAGGAAGATTCTTAGAAAATGGAAGATTTCAATCCCCTGCTGCCATGCTACAGCCTGGATTTATCTGTCATCTACTCCATGCACTTGGTGAGCACCTGCTTCTTTAGCATTCTACCCATTTATTGGGGCATCTTCCACAGAATAAACAAATGATATTTTAAAAACATGAAATAATGTACTTCCAAGAGGCCTTTGAAACTGCCTGATCACATCCCTGCTACGAGACTAAAGCGTTTTCTGGTAGCATAATTTTTGCTTGTCAAGTAGAGGAATTGTACAACCCTGATCACCAGCAGCAAACAGCACCAAGATTTGCTTGGAACTGGTACTGTCTGCTCGGAAATAGTTTAAGTTATGTTTTTGTCACTTTGGCCTGGCAAGTGTAAATGAAAGGATGTCAATTGGGGAACCATCAAGTGGAAAGGTGGGAAGAAAGGCAGGCAGAGGGCTTTAGGAGAATGTGAGAATCAGAAAACATATCAGGGCACTTAAGACAAGCTCAACATCCCAGAAGGTGCATAGTGACAATGAATTCCACAGGTTTTCCAGATGAAGATGGAACAACTGCAGCGTGTCCTGGTTAAACAAACCATCAGAAAACAGCCACACAACAAATCCGCTTGAGTTCAGGCAGCTGAAGAACAAGATGACCATCAGTCACACACCAATCACAGCTCCCTGCTTGCAGACACAATGCAATTCAGCCACTGCCAGGCAGCTGAGAGCCCCTAACTGGCCTCCAAAATTTGTTTCTTCCATATCTGAGATACACACAGCTTTCCCAAGAGGAAATACACTGAAGATACTGCTGTGATAGGAAAGAAAAATAAAATAATTCAGACTGAGTTTATGAAACGTGGTCCTCAAGAATGATTTTAGCAAGATGCTGCCTTCTGTCTCATGAGCGAAACGTCTTCCTCGCTCACATTCCAGAAACAAAAAGGTCTGATGCCTTTTCACATACATAAGCAAAAGGCAGCAGAATTTTAAGCTGATAGAAGAGAACAAGTCATAGGGTATTTTTTCTGTCTCTTAGGGGATGCTTTCTCCCTGTCAAAAAGTTTATTGCCGGTGTTAATGGTGGATCCAGTTGCTGCCACTACTTTGAGCACCTTTCTGCTACTGAAAGAACAGCCTACCACCAGCTTACTACAGCGTCAACAGCTAAGAGGCTTCTGGCACTATTTCTTCACCTGATGCACTACTGAAGAAAAGCAACTGTGGACGGTTATCCCCATGCACGCAGGGTCTCAACAGAAAGTCTGTGCAAATGCACATTCAGGGAAGTCCTAATGACAAGTTTCCAGCTCTTCCTAACAAGGTATTTCCAACAACCCCAACCTTCACACCAACTCCTTATCCCAGCCTAGGCCGGCCAGGGTCTAGCTCATTAATCCCCCTTGCCCATAACAAGCCAAGACAGCACTTAGTTCTTCCAGAACAGGATCGAGCTTTCATTAATCTTCATGGCAGACAGCGACAGCAGACCTTTTATGGAAAGATACAGGCCCTGGCTAATCACTCCCCAAAGCAGGCAGGGTCATTAAAATCCTCATCCCAGAAGACAGCAGTTCTTTGGGAGGCTAAAGCCGTATCTTTCTGATGCCAGTGTCACCCATCAGATAACGTCCCCGCGAGACAACGGCCTGCCCGAGACTCCCAGCTAGGATGAACTGCGTTTTACACAACAAGAAAACATCCCCAAACAGATCACCTTTCACTTGGCATGCCAGTCCTCCCCAGAGAGGCAGAGACAGACAGACGGATGGACATAACAACAGAGCCCTGTAAGCCCTGGCTCTCAAATCTGCTCAGCAAGCGGCGAAGGCACGGCAGGCCAGCCGCCCGGCCTCGCTCACTGGTGTGCTGCTGCTGCTGTACAAATATAGAAAGCAGAAAGTGGAACAACCGTTTCAGCGGCAGAGATTCTGCTCAGCTCGGAGAGGGAGGAGCAGTAGGGAGCTGAACCAGCCAAACTGCTTTACCCATACATGGTCTCCGAGAGATACCATTGCTAAGACAAGTTCCCGGGCACGGGCGCACCCTCGGCCGCCGTCACGCTGTGCGGGGAAAGGAAAGAATCAGAAGCCCACACATTTAAAGGAGTTTCTGTTTTGAAATGAATCCCGAGTCCATTTTGCTTGAGCCCACCGTAACAGTGCAGAAACGTCCCAACCGCTTCACCCACCAGCATGCAGGAAGCAGCTCGGACACCAGACAAACCACGTCCACCACCAGCATCTCCACAGCTACTGAACCGGCCAGGTGCCCCTCGTTGCTTTGGCACACACACGTCCACACACCGAGCTCTCGGGGTGACCTTCGCCCCTGCCCACAATGAATTGTGGCCATCTTTTCAAACCCCCCCTCTTCCCTTTTAAGCATTTTCCTAAACCAGTAAGCATGACCCTTTCCCACTGGTTGATGCGAACTGCTATGGTGACCTGCTGCATCGCACCTGCTTTCCCAGTAGCCCTTTTTGCCGGTGTTTAAGCACAAACTAAATCTTTTTCTAGGCGTTCTTCTCAAAAAGAGAATAAATCCACTTCTGTGCAGCATCCCCTCCTCTCCCTTTCCCCACACCCCCACCCTTTTCATGTTCTGGCACAGAAAGAAAGTAAAATTAGCCTCACTGAAAACCTGAATCCCTAGATATTTAAAGAAAAAAAAAAAAAGAAAGCTGGCATAGTCCCTGATATTTTTAGTGCACAGGTGACAATAGTCTGCAAGCTCCGAGCAGTTTCATTTACATACAAAAGCAAAAGTTTTCATAAGAGAGTTTTATCACCCTATGCTGCTGACTATTTTTATTACTTAGTATACCCCGCATTTCTGCGGTAACACAAAAATATCTTACGGAAGTTAACAGAAAAGTTCCCTCATACAAGTGGAAGTTGCAACTTTCGCACAGTCACCAATTCAGAACTGGGAGAAGTGCACCAGCCAGGTATTTCTGTTAAAGTGACCTGCAAGTAGAGAGAAAAGTGCTGGTATTTAAAACAGCCTCGTAATTTTTCACATTTCTCACGGCTGACATAATGGTTTCAGCTCTCTGCAGTTTCAGAAAGACACCAGCATACCCAGTTAGCTATATGCCTAAGCATATCCCAAATGATTTTCCTCACCAGAAAGGATCAAGAATGCGTGTCCCAGTCCTGCTCCCCTGCAAACAACCACAAAATGCCTACGAAACTTGGCCTTGAATTAAACGTACTTGAAAACCCAAAGAAACTCTGAAACAAATTCTGCATCAGAGAACTGGTGTCGTAGCAGCTTCCACACCGTGAAACACAGACAGTACCACCTACAGCCAGTCTCTGATAGTGGTCAAATTCTGTCACTGAACTATAATACGGGTGGCTTTACTCCATAAATATCAGAATATTCTCACCTTATCTTTTCCCAAGTCACCAAGCATACGATATTTCTGAGCAAACTCCTTTAGTGGAGTAAATATACAACCATTTTTTATTGATTGTTTTCACTGGTAGCATCGCTTCTAATGTCACTGATGACTGCACAAGAATCTTCACTGTCTCACTCAAATTGTGCTAGAGCTTGGACAGTCATAACACAACGACGACCAAGACACAAAAAACCCCCAAACAAACAAAACACAAAAAACCCCAACAAAATAACAACAAAAAGGAAAAACAACAACAACAAAAAAGACAAAATAAAAAAACCAACCAAACAAAAAAGACAAACTCAAACCAACAACGAAAACAAAACTAAAACCCAACCAACCAAAAAAAACAAACCCAAAACCTAAACCCAAAACAAAACAGCAAAACCAGAAGAAATACAATTCTTCACTGAGTTGACCTGTTTTTAAGTCAGAAGTTTAAATGGAAAATAAAGAATTTTTGGAAGGTGAATAACAAGAAGGAACAGGTGAGTTAGCAAAAAGGTTGAGAGACGGTGCTCTTGCTTAGGAATCTAAGACTATAAATGAGGGCAGAATTACTTTTACACTGTGTTGTGCCCACAGGAAACACAAGAGCTAGATGTGACATTCAAGAACAGCATCTCTTTCTGAAGGAACAATATTTCGTTGCCTTCTAACAATCATTTATCAAAGCTCTATCTTGTGTAAGCTTCTGCATAAAGAGCTCTTAAGGTGCCTGGTGTGGATGCTGCAAATCTCTACATACTACATACAGTGAGTTAAAAAATAGAATATAATTTTTCTACGTAGACTTGGACATCGCCTACTAAATACTTAATTGGAATTACAGACTTCATAAATAAGCAATTGCATTGAAAAAAACCAGACGTGAATGTTCCAACTGATTCTGAAGGGTTTGTGAATAGCGTGCATGTGTTGGAATATCTTTTGAACTGCACAGTTCGAGGCAAAAATAGCAGAGAATATTCACAGGTTCAGTGAAAATCTGAATTCCAAATGGTAAGATATTTGAAGAACAATAATTTTACTTTTACGTGTGAAATACTGAAATCTGGATGATAGAAATGGCAATATTTTTGTGCAAGGTGCAGTATGAAACAGCCTGCAGCTAGAAATGAAAGCTACCGGAAAGAACAACTTTGACAGAAGAAGAAAAAGGCTAAGGTCCTGGAATTAATTTCAAGTAAAAACAATGTAAGGCAACACAGACCTTCACCTGAGTTTTTGTAAGAACTGGGAGAGAATTCAGTTCTGAGAGAACACACAGCATGCTACCACAAAAATATCCAACCAGTCTGCAAAGGCAAGCCTGACAGAGATCACACCAAGATGACCACGGATACTCAACCAGCGCTGATCCTCTTATCCACGTGCTCAGTCAAGATTTCCTTGAGGCTTGCTGCTGAAAAGGACACAGAGCCCAAAGTGCCTGCTCATCTGCACAAGTTTCAGTAATATCTAAGCCAGTTATTCCAAGTTACAGTTACAAGTAATTTAGTAAAACCAACGTGAAAGTCCCAAAGAGATACATGATTTTAAGACCAGTTTATATAATCCTATTCTACCTGGAACTTTACCACTACAAGCCAAGTCATTAAATTAGCTACAAATCTACTCCAAATCAGTACAGACTCACTACCAAGACCTGCAAGTTTGTCAGCCTGCTTCCAGCACTCTGCCTCTAACAGAGCAGCCAGTAAACCAGAATACCTTTTCTGAAAACAAAACAAAACAAAAAAACAGACCATGATATCCTAAGGGTACTGCAGATTGAAGGGTCACGCACAGGGTCAGCAAAGACAGCTTGTTGATGATGATTCCACCTTGGGCATAAAGCTTTCACACACACATACCTGTGCTACAAAGTGTATTACCTGAACTGAAATTCTTCACCAAGAGCTGAAGCTCCTGCAGCTTTCTTTTGCACTACCTAGCTGCTCACGGCACCGTTCATCCTGAATTTAGTCGGCAGCAATGCCTCTTCTTATCAAATGCACCAGGCTAAGGTGGCTGGAAGCTTCATGCTACTCAAGATGTCAGAAAGAAGACTTCCTTTACCTGGGATGAAGACTGTGCCATGCTATATTGCTGTCAAACAAATAAGCCTGCTCTGCCTATCACAGTTCAGACTTGAGAGCTATTCATCCCTGCAGCAAACCATCTGCAAACTGATTTGCACTGAGGCTTTAAAGTTGTTTACATTTTGCCCTTGCTTCACCCAAACTTCCTGCTTTGCCATAACATGTATTTTAGCTTCACAAACTTGAATCTTGCATCGGGTGCAAAGAAGATAATGTTGAGGGCTGGAAAAATCTCCTCCTGAAAAAGTGAATGCTAAAGCTCTCCATTTTGCCATTGTGCCCCAAACATAAAGCGTCTTGGCAGGACAATCTAAAATAGGTGTAGACAGCAACAGCAGAAAAGGGGAAATCCTGAACTCTTTTTGTGTGTGACACAAGCATCTCCAGTGACAGGAAGGGCAATGTAACTCCCGGTTACTTTTTTCCAATGAACATAATCTCTCTTGCCTCAAGAAATCCTGTGATAGGATCACAACTCAAGATACCATGTTGTGATACTTCAAGAGAAACACTCATTAGAGGGCCTAGATAACTTTTTGCAATTTACAACTCCCATTCTAATAAACCCTGAAGCATTTTACCCTGCTTTGATTTACACTGGTTTGTTGTTTTTCTTTTTCCCCCCCTGGTAAATAACAGATCAATGGGTAAAAAATTATATTTTCTTGCCTGAAGGCAGTTACCAAGGCAGTGAATAACTCTGCAGGTAGTCATGAAGAATGGTAAACTAAAGAAGCAACACTGAACATGCCTAGATTGAAATAAAACATTTAAGACATTCATGGCAAGACTGATAAATAAGAATGCAGAAATAGCAATCTGAGTCTGTTGGACTCCTGCTGCTGTTTCAGCAGCAAAACTCAACATTATGGCCTGGAAAGCTGGACTGCCTCACGGACACATCGCTGAACAACCAGCTCCATTTCAACAGTCGGAACAATGCATTCTTCTTAGACACCAGAGTTACAGAATAATCATCAGGAAATATCAAAAGCAAGGAGAATTTGCATCACTTCCCACCTAGCCTAAAAAAAGCACTAAAGAAAAAATTAGAGCAGGCTCCCTGAAGAGATTTGCAGCAGAAGAGTCGGAAAACAAATAGGTGAAATTAAGAAACACAGTAACTAATAATCAAAACACACATTTCAGGAAGAAATGCAAGAAATAGTTATGGGACAACCTGCTCGTGAAGTTTCTTACCAGGTTCAGCTAGAGACTGGATTATAACAGCATTTTACTTAACTCAGTGTGAGTCTAAGTATTTAAGAACCACATAAATATCTATCTTTTATGAAATTTGACTAATTCAGCTTAATATTGTTTGCAGTAATTTATGCTTTTCCCTTTAGAGCAGTGGCAGAGGGCAGCACATCTTCGGAATCCCTACTTGTAGCAGAAGAAAAGTTCAACACCTTCTCCCTAATTATTATATAATGATAATTTTGCAAGTGAATCTGTGTTGAAGGACTAGCAAAAAGTGCACAAAGTACCAAGTACTGTTGCGGAGTTCTTTACAGTACCTCCTGCTGTGAAAGATGGGTAAGTTCTACTCATTATTGTAAGCTTCACACTCTCAAGACAAAACTACCTAACACGTAAATCTTCACGGTTTAGTGTCCGTGATTTTATGACAGTCACTTTTTAATAGTTTACTTTTCCACAGACGCTGTTCACCTGCTTTCTTTTGCATGCAACCACAATTTCCTAACTCTGCATCTATTATTTTGTTTCCTATACAAAGAAGCAGCTGATACATAAGGGCAAGCACATAACTGAGGAGGTAGGACATAGCCACCCAAGAGTGATCATTCAGAAAGGGTGAACTCACTCCATAAAGCAGCACATACTTTCCCAGAATAAGTATCAGCAGTAATTTTGAATGTGAGCACAGGCTGAAAGAGAACAGTAAGCACCTTAAAAAAAAACAAACAACAAAGTCCTTTACATTATCGTATTTTAAAATCCCTGTTTAGGGATTTTACTGCTGTATTCATCTGCACACACATCCCTGAGCAGAGATAAGAATTGAGCTCATGCCCTAGAGACTCTTCATCAGCAGGAATGCAACCAAACATATTAAGTTGCAGGATGCAAGCTGCACCCACCTTAACATGTCCTATCTCCACGTGAAGATGCAAGGAGTACTTTTAAACATCTACCGCAGCAGCAGGATTTCCAACAAAACTGCCTCAAAGACCTGGGTCCAGACACAACTCTGCGCAGTACAGGACCTCACATTACGCAGAGCTCCCAAGAATATGGCTGAGGGGAAGGCAAAAAATGTGACGGGTTTACTATGGATATGCAACGCCAGGTCAGGGCAGTAAAATCCACCTGATGAACTAATCTGTAGCAAAGCAAAAGGCACCAGGAGATGGTTTAGCAGTTCTCGTGATCACTGGTACGAAGAGTAAGACTGCGAGGACAGACAAACACAGCCAAAATAAAATTAAAAAATTCAAGATACTCAGAAAGTGCGAGCTCTCGTAGACCAGAACTAAAGTGCACTTAAAGATATAAATCCCCACCAAATACCTTTCTAAATGAAATGAGGTTCCCCAGTGGAACACACCCGCTGACCACACTTCAAGCAGTACACACAAGAAAGCTGCAACATTTGAAAAATGCTCCCTGACAGCTTCTGGCAGAAGAGAAGGCTGGGGCCTCAAAGGTGCAAACCTGCGGGCCACGATTCCCCAGGAATGTAAAGGAGTGAAGGTTCCACGCTTTATTATAATGCTGCCTCTCAACTTCCTGCTCATAAACGGCCCTATAAAAATCTCGCGCTGTAATCAACCTTTATCGCTTCGTCGCGTATTTATCGCTCATTTCACGTTCGGTATCTCCGGGTTTTTACGCTTCTCTTACTGCTTCGTTCCGGTGGCGCCCGTCACGCCTTCCTTCCTTCCCACACCTGAGGCTGCGGATCCTCACACCCTGCTGAAATCCAACTCCCCGGCTCGCCTCCAACCCTCGTCCAGCATCGTGCGCTTCGCCAGCCGCACGACAGGCCGCTGCCGACGACACGGGCCCGTACCCCGGGTGCCTGGGACAAGCACCCTCGGGGCGCCTCTCCCACCCAGCCCGCCCGGCCGCCTGGCGGAGGCCGCAGCCCAGGGAAGCCGCTCCCCGCCCCAGGGGTCGCCCCGGACCGGCCACAAGACTCTCGCACCCCGACGGCGACGCCACCCTGGGCCGCGCTCGCAGCTCACAGCGTCCCCGCCCCGTCCCGCGGCGCTGTCAGCGCCCGGGGCAGAAACCGCAACCGGCG
Source organism: Actenoides lindsayi (assembly GCA_025331215.1). Classification (NCBI taxonomy): domain Eukaryota; kingdom Metazoa; phylum Chordata; class Aves; order Coraciiformes; family Alcedinidae; genus Actenoides; species Actenoides lindsayi. Next base: position 570 of record WTSP01015141.1, on the reverse strand, counting down.
GCCTCCGGTTCCGGGCCTCGCGGGGGGCTCCCGACGGGGCGGCCATCGCCCCGGGGCGGCGCTCCCAGGGCGAGGACGGCGGCGGTTCCCCCGCGGGCCCCCATCCCCTCCGCGCCGCGGCGGGAAGAGGCGCCCGCCGCAGGAGCAGCTGCCGCCGCGGCCCGGCCCTGGCAGCCTCACGGCGGGAGCCCAGGGGAACGGAGCGGACGAGGAGGAGGAGGAGGAGAGCCGTTACCTGCGCGAGGAGGATCGCTCTCCCCGCAGGCTCGGCTTGGCTCCGTTCTGTTCCGTTCCGTCCCGTTCCGTCTCAGCCCAGCCCAGCCCGGCCCTGCCCTGCCCGTCCCGAGCTCCTCCTGGCGGCCACCGCCCTCACCTGCCCCCGGGATCCACCCGTGCCCCGCTCGGCTTCCTGCACCGCCTCGGGCCGGCTCTGCAAGATGGCGGCACTTCCGGGAGAGACCACGACGTGCCCGGCGCGGAGGGGCCGCCACCGCACCGCCCCCCCCCCCCCCCCCCCCCCCCCCCCCCCCCCCCCCCCCCCCCCCCCCCCCCCCCCCCCCCCCCCCCCCC
>WTSP01015140.1:0-85310 GCA_025331215.1 Actenoides lindsayi | reverse complement strand
CGCCGCCGCCGCCGCCGGAGAGACGAGGCCGGGCTGCGGAGCGCCGGGCTGCGGCCGGGCCGCCTCCCGCTGCGAGCGATTGCGCTGGAGGGGGGGGAGCGACGGGGGCCGTCCCTACCTGTGCTCCCGCTCCGCGCCGCCGGGAGCGAAGCGCCGGTGGGTGCCGCCGGCGCGGGGTGCCAGTTGCCGCAGCCGCCGCCGCCCAGCCCGTCGGATGCCGCCCCATGGCAGAGCTGCCGCCACCGCTCACGGGCGCCCCGCAGCGCCGCGGCCCGGCCCCCGGAGCCGTCCGGAGCCTCTGCGCCCTCTTAACTAGGCGTGTTGGGGTCCCGCCGTTGGGAAGGCAGCGGCGGGGCTGGACCGATAGAGGTTCGGTGGGATCCCGCTGGTGTCGGGACCAACGAGCGCCCCCGATGCACCTCGTGCTGCCCAGACAAGAGAGAGCTGCGGCTCTGGCTGCACCCCACCTCTGAACCCAAATCTGTCCTCATCTCACAGCAAGACCGAAGCCTCAATTCAGCACCTGGATAGCGTGTGAACCAAGTATTGACTCCGCTCATTCACTGAAAACTGGTACTACAAGAAATAAACCAAAGCTCAGCTGTTTCCCAACATGGCAACTCAGAAAGCAGTCTCCTTTCTGTCCCTTGTCCTTTTATCCAGTCTTTGTACCAGCTCTCCTGGGGCCCTGCTCTTCCAGTTCAGCTACCTACACCAAAACTGTACTGGTCACCGGTGTCCCGAGTTTCCCAAGGAGAAGGCAGTAAAATCAGACACAGCACTTAATGCCATTCGGTCTCTGCCACACTTTGAACCAAGATGATGACGCAAATCATCACCTTCCACTGCTGAGAAAGACGATGCGCTTTGCTGGCCAGCTGGCTGGATTCAGACGCTCCACGGAAATGAAGGCCATACAGGTTGGGATCTTGCCTTCTCCTGAACTTGCTGGCCCAGTCAGCAGTGGTCCTTCTGCTGTTCTGAAAAGGAACTGGGTCTTATGAAGAAGTGACACCCCCGTGCCGAGCTGAACCAGAGAGTCATCTCACACATTTTATTTCTCTCTGTGCCCAAGACCGCAGATTTTAAAGGAAGAATGTAAGTTTAGTCCAGCATGTACCGATACTCTCCCACTCCTTAATGACTGGCAGCTCAGTGAATTCCTGAGTCAGAAGTAGCTCTGTGACTCTGGAGTAACAATTTCTCACTAGACACCACTTCTCCCCCCGCGGAGCTGGAGAGATGACCAGTCGAACAAGCCCCGAGAGGCACAGGCTGCTTCCTTTTCAGTCCCCTCACAACCAAAGCCGCAGCGTACGGGGCACAGGTGACTCAGAAATGAGGCTCGTGCACCAGATCTAGTATTTAGACGGCGGCTGTTAAGTGTACTGACTGCTATTGTTACATTAGTAGTTACATATATATATATATGTTTCTATACCAAATACATGGATACAAACCACCTCAGTTACCAGAGCTGAATTTTGCAGCACTCCTTTGAAAGATTTGGGCGCTTTGCTGGTTTTCTTTGCTGCTCTTGCGGGACTTACACATTTTTAGGCAGTAGGATCGGGTGGTACTGGAAAACTTCATGAACAGCCAGCAGAAAAGAGGTGAGCCCAGCCTTTGCCAAATCTTTGATAGGTCAAACTGCTCAATTACATCACACCTTCCATGACAAAGGTCCATATTTCTACTTTGCTGGAGGAGAAAATATGCTGAAAGGAGACTTTCTTTCTTAAAGAGCACCAACAAGTTCTGGGAAGCGATGCAATCAGAAACCTCAGCAGCAAAGCGACGGATGGGCTTCAGGAACACGTGGCTTTGTTAGCAATTCTTTCACTTGGAGTTTCTTAGGTTTATGGCGAATTTCAACGGAGAAACCCAACCCTGTGGAGTACGTGCCACGATCACTAGAGAGGACCCGGGGCCATCAGCTGGCACAGCTGCACCAGTTAACAGCAAGGAGCAAGCCGGGGTGCCTGCCTCCTTTACCCTATGTTCCATTCATGGCTTTATGCAAAGCAACTGGGTGCAGATACAGACTGCACACACAGCCACAGCCCAGTGACCCACACATCCCACTTCAAATAAAAAAACCAAGCTCAGATGTCAACGTGCTTCTTTGGACTTGGAGGCTCAGTGAAAATCTCCCCGAAGAGTGGTGTCTTTTCCTGCAGACCTTGACTTAGGGCTGACTAACAACAAGCGCAGCTCATTTCTGTGTTTGCATTCAGAGAAGGCAATGGTATTTCTCCCACTTTCTTCCAGTTGCCATCATGCCATTCTAGTTAGTTTAAGCAAACCGTCTAATTCCTGCATCCTCACCTTGAGATGGCAAAGGACACACCACTGACAAACCTGGTGGAGCAACTCTGCTCAGACGACTCTGAGCTAGCAGCACACAAAGGTGGCATAGGCAACTACTGTGATAACTTCCAGAACTCACCATCTACCTGAGCTCTAACGTAGACAAACCTAACATAGAGAAAAAACAATGGCAATAAAGTTATTTTTATACTCATAATTTTAAAAAAGGTAAAAGATCCTAATATAGATAGTACGGGACAATTTCACTACAACTAGATAGGTGCTTATCTAATTACGCTACTGATAGGAAAATTTCCCAGAGTCACAGAACTGTTGCCTCTCTGGATGGCCCCTCTGGAGACCATCTAGTACAACTAGATGGTCATCTACAGCAGGTGGGCCAGGCCTGTGTCCACTGGGGTTTGAACAGCTCCATGGGTGGGGGCTCCACAACCTCTCTGGGCAGCCTGTTCCACTGTTTGACCACCCTCATGGGAAAAAAAACCCAAACAAGCATTTTTCTTGTGTTTAAATGAAACTCCCAGTATTTCAGTTTGTGCCTTCCTTGGATACCACTGAGAAAAAACAGTCTCAAATAGTCTCCATCTTTTTACTCCTGCCCACCAGGTTTCCTCCTTCCAGCCATTCTTGTGGATGAGCGGCACATTTGCTAACTTTCAGTCAACTGACACCTTCCTGGTTAGCCAGGGCTGCTGAGAAATGATGGAAAGTGTTTTGTTGAGTGCTTCTGCCAGCTCCTTCATCACCTTGGGTGGATTCCATCCACTCCCATAGACTTGTTTGTGTCTAAATGGTGCAGCAGGTCACTGATTATTTCCTCTTGGATTACGGGGTCTTCATTCTGCTCCACATCCCTGTCTTCCAGCTCAGGGGGCTGGGCACTTGGGGAACAACAGATCTTACTATTAAACCAACACCCCCAGGTCCTTTTCTGTCAGGCAGCTTTCCAGCCACTCCTCCCCAAGCCTGTAAGCATTGCCTGGGGTTGTTGTCACTCAAGTGCAGGACCCAGCATTTGGTCTTATTAAACCTCATACAGTTGACCTTAGCCCATTCATCCAATCTAGCCAGATCTCCCTGTAGCTATAGCATTGTGAATCCTTTTAGACCATTTATGGAAGGTTTCTCACCAATCCACTTTGTTCATCCAATTTATTAATTATTGTTATATTAGAGACCAGGGCTCCCAGCGTACATGTCCCTGACCAACCTGGAGGTAAGACCTTTCGTGCTGAATTTCCACATAACCAGTACCATCCTTTACCTTTGAGTTGCACTGCCCGGTCACAATCTGGATAGTATCCTACTGAAAGATAACATTGGAAAATTTGGATTTATTAGTTCCTGGACCTGAAAGTTGGCATTGTTCAGACTTGTATATTTTGGATTTATCCATAAATCATTCCAATTTTTTCCAAAAGGAATTGGGACCCCTATTAAAAGCAATCCTTTAGCACTGTTCTGGTAGGTGGATGCAAATCCAACAATTACCTTTGTTCCCAATGAGCTTGCCCAACTTAACTCATGGCTACCGTAATCATCACAGACCAAACATAAAATTTAATTATGAACTTTCCAGTTTCGATTTGAGAGGAGACTGCTGTTCCACTATCTACAGAGTGGGAGCCTTTTTGATTCGTGAGTAGGGAATCCATGAGCCCTTGCCCTAAATCTTGACGTCTGTGTAGGTACTCAGGAGGACGTGAAATGGTCCTTTCCACTTCTCGGTCAAGGGCTCTGAACTCTATGACTTGACATAGACCCAGTCCCCAGGTTGAAATGGGTCTGCAGGTGTGTTGAGCTCCAAGGGTCTACTAGTAATGCTAAAGGCAATGCCTGTGCCCAAGTCATTGATGTCTCTTGACAGATTTTCCCAAGCTGTTGTTTAAGAGTATAGTCCATCTGCCTCACTTTCCACTTGACTGTGGCCTAAAAGAGGTATGATAATCCCAGGTCACAGTTAAAGCTTTACTCAATTGCTTCACCACCCCAGCGATAAAATAGGGTCCATTATCTGAAGACATCCCTAAAGGCACATTGAATCAAGGGATGATTTCTCTCAATAAAGCTTTAACCGCTTCCTTTGCCTTATTGGTACGACAGGGAAAAGCTTCAGGCCAACAAGTAAAAGTGTCAAACAAACCCAAAATATATCGGTACCCTTCTTTTCTCATTAGATCAGTAAAATCTATTTGCCAATAATCTCCAGGGGAGTCCCCTCCTTTTATTACTCCAAAAATTAGTTAGCTATTGGTGTTTGGATTGTCTTTTAATACAAGTTTCACATCTTTCTGTAATGGACCAAATAATTTCATTCACAGTTCTCCTTATACTAGATTTTCTGTTCCCCAATGTACTTTAGCAATTTCCCTCACCAAAGAGGAACAATTATCTGTCTGGTGAGCATAACAGCCCACTCATTTATCTGTTCTTTGGCCTGTAGTTTAGTTATCAATTTACTATCTTTTTCATCACACTTTGGTGGTGTATCTGGCAAAACTATTTCCTTTTCAGGTACCAAGGTTAGGATGACTTTTTCTGCAGCCTCCTTTGCAGCTTTATCTGCCCATTGATTACCCAATTCCAGTGTGGTTGTACCCGTCTGGTGTGGTCTGCAATGCATACTGTGATTGCCGTTAGATTCTGAATGCTTTCACAGTTCCTTGTGACATGCTTTCTTTCACTCAGGTCAAGGGCTATCTTGAGGGCCATTGGTTCGGTTTTCTGAGTGGACAACTTTGAAGACAGAGCTCGTGATTCTATTACCTTATCAACGACAGTTATGGAGTACCCAAACATTCACTTCCCATCTCGAACAAAGCTGCTTCTGGCAGCGTACAGGTCCCAGTCTGGGTTTTCTAGTGGGTTGTCCTTGAGGTCTGGTCGATTGGAACAGACTTCTTCAATCGTCTGCAAACAACTGTGCTCTGGCACTCCGTCTATTTGACCATTTGACAAAAACACAGCAGAGTTAACAACTGAGGTGGGTTTTAGGTGGATATCATCCTGTTCCAACAGCACCACCCGATATTTTAGCATGCAACTGGAAGCCACTCAATGCCCCCCTTTTTGGTCCAGCACAGTAGCTACCACATGTGGAATATACAGAGTCATCTTTTGGCCCAGAGTAAATTTGCAGACTTCCTGAATTAACAACACAATTGCTGCTACTGCTTGAGGCAGCCAGGCCACCCTGGGCTCACAGGAAAAGTATTCCACAGCTCGTTGTTGTGGTCCCAAGAATGGTGTCAGGACACCCAAGGCTATGCCCTTTCTTTCCCAAGTGAAAAGTTCAAAAGGTTTTGTAAGATCTGGGAGTCCCAGGGCGGGTGCTTCCATCAGTGCCCATTTTCAATTGTTTAAATACATTTTCACTGCTGTTGGTTAAGATGTCCATCATAAGAGTCTTTTAACATCTCATATAGAGGCTTTACTAATAGTCCATAATTAGCAATCCACAGTCGACACCACCTCACCAGTCCTAGGAATGCTCTCAGTTCTCTCAAAGTGGGGGGCTCTGGGAGACAGCATATAGGTTCTTTCCGTTCAGGCCCTGAGCGGCTTTGTCCTTTCAGGATTTCAAAGCCTAAGTATGTGACTATCTCTTGTGCAATCTGAACCTTATCTTTTGAAACTCAGTATCCACTAAATCCCAAGAATTTTAAAAGACTTAAAGAAAGACGTTGCTCTCTGGTTTCAGCAGTGATCAAGATATCAAAATATTGTCCACATATTGCAGTACAGTTCCCTGATCATTTTCCTTTCTCCAAATTTCCAGCTCCTTGGCTAGCTGATTTCCAATAATTGCTGGACTATTCTTAAAACCTTGAGGTAAAACTGTCCAGGTATATTGAGTTTTCCTTCCAGTTTCTTTGTTTTCCCATTCAAAGGCAAAAGGTTCTTGACTCTGCATCCAGAGGAATGCAGAAAAAGGCATCTTTTAAATCTAGAACTGTAAACCATCCCTGTTCTCCTGTTAAGGTTGTCAACAATGTATATGGATTGGCTACAACAGGATATGTCCAGGGTATTTGATTTATCGCTGTCAAATCTTGGACTAGCCAATAATCTTTTCCATTGGACTTTTTAACTGGTAAAATAGGAGTGTTATATTTCAATTCACATTCCACTAATAATCCATAAGTTACAAATTTCTCAGTTAACGGCAACAGTCCTTTCTTAGCTTCCAATTTTAAGGACTATTGTTTCACTCTTACCAGAGATGATCCTGGTCTAAGATTAATTCTTAGAGGTTCTGCTCATTCAGATCTCCCTGGGATTTCTCCAGCCCACATGATGGGGATTACTGTGTCCTTCATTTCCTGGGGTATTTCTTTCTTCTCAGGTCTTATGTCCTGTAGCAATAAAGCAGCTGCTTCGACAAATTTAGATTCTGGGATTATGACCTCCACTGTTCCCTTTTTATATTTCATTTCAGCTTGTAACTTTGAAGTCAATCTCTTCCTAGCAGTGGTTTCAGGGACTTTGGCATATATAGGAACTGGTGGGTGCCCCACTGTTTTCCCCATTTCATCGTTAAAGGTTTGAAAAACAGTTGTGTTTCGCGATCCCAGTCGCACCAACAATGCTTATATTTTCAGTGCTCAGCTCTCCTTCTAAGTGTTTAAAACAGAATAAGTAGCTGTAGTATCAACCAAAAACTCAATTTTCTCATTTCCCAGTTTTGCTCTAACCAGAGGTTCCACCGGCGGAGACTCCTCCGGTCCCCTCATTCTTCCTGCAATTGGACTAAATCCTTCTGCTCCACTAGATGTCCCTCCTTGTTCATAACTACTTTTCCTTGATCTTCCCACACCACCAGTCTCATATGCTTGCCTGCAACCACCTTTTCTTGCTATGGCCACATTGCTAGCACCGTCATTATCATTCAGGTGATCTCTCAGCCTCTGCTGGGGAGCGACCATTAATTTCAAATCTAAATCTTCCTCCTTTTGTTCACGAAAGTTTAAACATCTTTGCCCTATACTGTATGAAGAGCAACAGCTCTTCAAAGTTGTTGGGTTTTTTTTTTATCTTTCTCCAAAACCAGAACAAAAGGGTCACTGGGAACCAGATTTATACCACATGTCATTCTGGGTGATTTTTCTAAGTAAAGAACATTTCAGCATATAATGCTTCATCCCATTTTTCTTCCCTTCTCAGAAACTACATTAACTTCAACATGATATTAGAATTTAAAATGCCATTCTCTAGGCCATTTTTCCATCATTCAATCTGTACAACAGCCACCACTTATTACAATGTTTAACTAAATCACTTTTTGTTACATTCCCACCTGGGGGTCCACCCATTTGTTTCCAATGGTTTAAAACACATCCTAACAGAGACCTTTTTTAAGTATTACCTTTAGATTGTCTCGCACCCATTTTAGTTCAATACCAACTACTACACAAAACCCAATATACCAAGACAAAACTTGTAATCAATAACCATAACCCAGCAAACACAGCACAAATTTCAAAAGAATCGAATTACTGCAACCGAACGGGAACTTGAACTCCAAAGGGAGACAGGTACTCGAAGCCCTGAGGTACCTTCAGCCCAGCCTTGTGAGGCTTTCACCACATCTTACAGGCAGGCAGCCAGACTCTTTAGTATAATAGAAAGAATGCCTTTTCTTACCGGGGGTCCTGATCTGAGCTCTTCAGTCCAGGGATCGAAGATTTTCCCCGAGAATCCCTCAGTGACGGCTGAAGGGTCTTGAGATCCCAGGATCTGTCAAGGTTCAGGAGAAGGGTCCCATCTGGGGTGCCAAAATGATACTGTAAAATCCAGTCACAGAAAAGAAACCCTCTAAGACTTGGTCTGAAGCTTTAGAAGGCAGGCATTATTTATTACAGCACTGGATGCACGGGGAATGGTTCCTCCTAACGTGCATACCATATGGGGTTCTCTGTGCTATATTTATATGCAAAATTAGTAGAGTTATTAATCTATTGACTCCACAACCTTTACAATGATTGATTAGTAATTTACATATAATTATAATATTGCTGACTCCATACTTGTACTACTGTGCACGCTTTAAGGACTCGATCTGCCCTGCGCTGGGGTCTTTTTGACCTATGGGCATGGATTTTAGTATTATAATGAAGGCAGTGCAGCTAAGGATACACAAGCCTTAAGTTCCCCTGAGAAGTCAGCAGTATACAATTGATTAGTCGTCCTCAAGGCCTAGTTGCTCTGGGATGTCCCCGCTAAAAATACTAAATGTCAGCTCTGCAGATTAAAAGCGTTACATTTACAATTCTAGAGAGGTTTTAGAGTCAGTCCTTAGCAAAGACTGAATTGTTTTAAGTCTCTGGCATCATTTCATTGCTGCACTTTAACTGGGGAGAAAAAGAAATACATCAATTCAACTGAATGAGTCTAGTATTGGTTTAAGTTGATAGCTGCAAGGGTGGTCTTCTAGTCTTATCTGGTTTCTGGCCACGGTATCTTCTTGTTTGGCTTTAGAGTAGCAAAATTGTTTTAAAGAGTGGAAATCTAGCTCGTTAGGACAACCATGTAAGGCATAATGGACCGGTTTTCTTATCACTTACTGTTAGAGGCATTAGCTTGCAAGCATTTGCTGCTAGCTTACAGCTATCAGCCTGCACCACGTAGGCTGGCTGGCCAGACAGAGCCCTACACCAACTGGCCCAGCTGAACATCCAGAGCGCTGCATCACTTTGAATGACAGGCCACAAGAGCCCTACACCACTTTAGCTGGCAGGTCAGCCAGATTCCTACACCACTTTGCCCCACTAAACAGCCAAGAGACACAGCCAAGAACCCCACTACACCACTTTGGCCGGCTGGCCAGCCAGAGCCCTACACCACTTGCCCCGGCCAGCCAGCCAGAGATGTAGACCACTGGCTGACTCCAATCAGCAGCAACAGCATGCTGAAAAACCTAAAGGGAGATTGAAGCGGTACTTATAAAAACAATACTGTATCCAAAAGGTAACAGCACCTCCCTGTCATCCTGCCAGACATCCTCCAGGTCCCTGAGGTCCAGGCCCTGCAGCAGGTCACCGTGGCATCAACACGCTGTCTCACTAGCCACAGAGGCAGGCGGACAAAGTCCACGCAGAGAAGCTATTGCCCAGAGGAATGAAATGGCCACAGCAGTTGGCTGCTGGCACACACCAGGCCCTGAGTGGCTCACCACAGCGGGACGGGGGACAGGGAACCCAGCAGAGCTTCACCCGGGACAGAGCCTTACTGCTCCACTTTGGCTGGACAGCCAGACAGACCCCTGGACCACTTGGCCCTGCCAAACAGCCAGAGCCCTCCACCACTTTGGATGGCCACACGGAGCCCTGCATGACTTTGGCAGGCTAGCCAGCCACAGCCCTACTAAATCACTCGAACCGGCTCAGTTTTTCCCTCTGGATTTGTCCCCGTCCTGACTCCAGGACGTTTTTTACTTTCTCTGCTGGTGATGACTCTTCTCACACCAGTCAGGCTCAGGTCTTCTGAGCCTCTCAGTGGACGTAAGTGCCTAATGGCGGAGCAGGTGCTGCTTGGCGGGGATTACTTCCACTGCAGAACCAGCCAGCCCACGATAATTACTAAGTCTTATTACCTGTTGATTGCATCTAGAAATATACCTATACATTCATATTGTGTGTGCTTGGCAGGGTTCGGTGGCTGGGTAGGGGCTACAGGGGTGGCTCCTGTGAGGAGCTTCTAGAAGCTTCCCCGGCTCCAAGCTGGACCCACCTCTCACCAAGGCCATGCCCATCAGCAAGGGCAAACGGAGCCAGTCCTCCCCACGCCTCGGGTCTGCAGCCAGGGGCCCTTCCCCTGAGGCCGGGACACCTCCAGAGGAAACTCCTCGAAGCTGAGAGCCCTCATCTTTTAGGTGAGTGACTCGCTCGGTTTGGGGCATCATCCGTAAAGGGTTCTGAGCTCCGTTGAGTGGCACTGACGTCCCCTGAAATTCTCAACCTCTGGTGTGCTGACGCTGTCGGATTTCGGGACGGTTTTCGAACAGTAAATCTCTTTTAACACGTATCTCTCCGCACTGCCTGAGCCCCACCGCGGCACCGCCGCTGCCCAAGCGCTGCCCAAGCGCTGCCCGCCCCGCCGCCACCGGCCGGCGGCGCACGCGCAGAACATCGCCCTCCCAGCGCGAGGGCTGCCGGTCGCGCGGGAAGGGGCGGGGCGGGGCGGAGCGGAGCGGCCGCCGGTTGGCGCGGCCGGCGGCGGGTGGGGGGCGCGTGCCCCGTTGCCGAGGTGACGGGGCGGAAGCGGCCGCTGCTCCGCGCGCCATTTTCAAAGCGCCGGCGCGACCTTCTCGTCTCCGCGGGGTTACGCGGGTGAGCGGGGCTCGTGTCCGCCGGGGTAGGGGAGGGGGAGGTTCTGTCAGGGAAAGGGGAGTTCGCTGCCGGCGGCACCGGGGATCCTCGCAGGTAGGCGGGCGGGCGGGCGGCGCTCCGCGGCTGGCCTGGGCTGCCGCAGTCCCGGCGGCGGCCGCGGTAGCAGCCCCGCGGAGAGCGCGGCGCTGGGGCTGGGGCCGCCGCCGCTTGTTCCGCCTCTGGGGAACGCGGATGAGGCTGGTCGGCCTCCCCCAGCGCCCGGCCTGCCGGCTGGCCTCTCCTCCCCCCGGGATCCTGCACCCCCCCTGCCCCGCCGGAGCCACTTCGCTGCCGATGCCTCCCTGAAGCATTCCGGAATCTCAGCCCTGAGCGGCCCGCCCCGCAAGAATTGGCAGGTAAGAGCAACTTGGAGGGAGGCTGGAAAAAAAAAAAAACAAAACAAACCAACAAAACCCGTTTAGAAATGGGCCGGCAACCCCTGCATAGGTGCAGGTTGGGGTCGCTGCAAGATCTCTAGAACTTCTCGTTTGGGGAGGCGGGTGATGAGCAGGCTTGGGACCGATAGGGTTTTCTTGCACTGCCGTGCAAGCTTAGAGCTTTTTTGGTGACTCTTCTTTAAAGAAGTAAATCTGTTCTTCTCGAGCCAGAGCTGTCAGCAAAGTGGCTACACGTCATGGCAGAGGTGGTGTTTGACTCTCTGCTCAGAAGTGGCCTCCCAGGAAATCAGCTTGGAAACGGACTTTGCCACAACAAAGGCGGGCTCATTGAATGCAATAACGCCCCCCAGTTCTTACTTAAATTCCTGGTCTTCTTTTGGAGCTATACTTCCTGCTCGCTTCCTGGACTGATTTTGGAGCTGACGTGGCTCTAGGCAAGAGAAGATAATACCCTTTCTTGTTTGATTCCCTTGGCAATAGTGTCTTGCATTAAAAATTCCCTTGGGCCTTTAGGAAGGAGAGGGATTCAACTAGCATGCTGCAGGTACCGCTCAATATTAGGGGTCTGTTTAGGTAACTGTACCTCCCTTCACTGTCCCTTGCAGGGATTTAGCAAGATCCTGTATCTGCTTTGGAGACACAGTTACCGGAGAGTTGACATCTGCCCATTTATTTTCTCCTGAGTTACTGTAGGAAAACTATTCCCTTCTGAGCTGAGAGACAATTTTGTTCTTGAGCTTTCTGTAAAACTCTCTCAAGGCGATTGGTAGAAAAATCTTTCCAAAACATAAGCTAAGCTATTAAATGAAGTCTGATGAATGATCTTAAAATAATTTGGTCTTTTTAACTGATCTGTTTCATAAACAGTTTTATTTTCAAATACCTGCACGTGTTTATTGCATTCCCTTTCAAAATCCATAGTATTGTGAAACAGCATGGTTGAAGGGGTATCTACATTCTGTCCCCTTTAGATGAGATGCCAACAATGCTTACTCAGATTGGCTGCAGAGGTCCTTGCAGCCAGTAGGTTAATACTGAAACTTCTGAAGAGATGTAAGGAGAAAATGCTTGACAGACGTAACTGGTTTTCAAAAATATTTCTCCCTCCTGAAGAGATGTTTTCACATGTAGAGGAGCATCAGCTTTAGCATTCTTTTTCTTTTCTCATTCTCTCTCTTAACTCCAGAAGGACATAACAATGTAAAAATTCTTCTTCCCTCAAAGGTACCTGGCAACCCCCAATTTCTTCTCTGGATTCAGATACAGCAGGGCTGATCCAGCCCCTTTTAGATCAGGTTAGTAATAGAAAGATTGCTCAGCCAACAAAAAAAAAATCAAATCCCTCTGATGCTTGGACTGTATTTTCCAGAAAGCAATGCTGGTAGGACTACAGTACACACCGCTGTTTGTCTTGTTGTTTTTTCTTTCCTGTTCTCCATCCTAGAAAACGGATGTTCAAAGTTAATCCGTTTCTAAAATTTTACACTTTTTTGTGCAGTTTTTCAAATGGTTGGCCTACGTTATGCTAAGCACTGCCTTGCAAACTTTGAAAGAAAGATTTATATATCGAAGAATAATCTTGAGAATAATCAGTCAGTTTGCACTGTGGAAGATACCAGGATGACCATGATTCAAAAAAAACCAAATCAGAATCTACTACTTAGTCTTTCCACGGCACGATCTTTTAAGAGTTCGTTGCTTGCATTCTGGAAAGAAAAACTGCTGTTTGTACTCTAAGATGTTAGGCAAGAGAAAAATAATTGCCAAGGCAAATATTCCTTTTTAAAGAAATACGTAAATATTTTTAAAACTTTTTAGTTGCTTTACCATTCTCTTGATTCATTTAAATTTTAACCACATGCTTATGCACTGGTTTTTGTCCACAAGAAACAGGGGTTTTTTTCCCCCATATGCTGTACCAGACGATCTTTTGCAGGTGCCCTGTTTTTCTGGACTGTCACCAAAGCTGCTTTGGAGGTGTGTGTACGATGACTACAACTGCAGAGCGAAGGTTCATTAATCTCAGGAGGCGTCTGGAGCAGCTGGGCTATCGACAGCCGTTGGGAGTGGAGAGTTTACCTTTGGTGGAAAAGCTTTTTAGGTATTCAAAAGGAGATTCATAAAAATGTAGCAATCATAGAGTAGGTGTTGTTTGATTTATTTATTTTTTTTGATGTGTAAGGAAGAATGCTGAAAATTATTTTCAAGCAATGTTATCTCAGAGCTAAAGTTCAGTTTTTGTGTGTGATGGAGTTAAATGGATTTGCTTAGGTGATGAGAGCATCTTAAGATTTCATTCAATTCACTAGAATTGTTTCTAGGAAAATTCAGCTTGTTTAACCTCATAAAGGAGCCAAAAGTACTCACTTTTGATATGTGCTTAGGGGACACACTCTTATAGCTGGCTGTATAAAAAATACTCCCTATTGTCTGTATTTTATATATATATATATAATATATTAAACCATTCACAGTTGGGATTTTTTTATGATCTCATTTGGAAAAGTTTAAATTTGCTATCTCTGCAGTTTCCACAGGACACGTAACAGAAGAAAAACGAATTTTCAGGTGATCTTAATATATCTGCCATTTCATGGCTTTGGTATAATTATGAACATAGAAATTTCCATAGGAATCCAGTTGCATTTGGCTAAATATGCAGATGCAGTTATTCTGGTTCTGTTCCTCTCTAGCATCTAATACAGATGGAAGAGCCATAGGTAGGCAGATGTGGAGTAATCTGCCTTCAACATTAAATCTCATTCTGGTGTCTAACCGATAGGTTTAATCTCTCAGTCACTGACTTTGATACTGTTTTTGCAAAACAGTTTATAGCTTCTTACCATTAATCTCTGTTATGGAACTTCTAATCTCCATATAAACACTAGTAACCTGCTGGCCTTTTTAATTCTTTCTTTCAAGTTTCCTCTGTTGTAAGTAGTGCTGCAGCGTGCCTAGCGCATGGAGGAAGAAGTCACCTTGTCAGTTCTGAATAGCTCACTTCATGTAGAAAAGAGAGTTTGAGTTACCAGATATAAACTCCTGATATGTTTTCTAAATATCTTTTGTATATATATATATGTATATATATATATGTCCTGTCCTACTTACTTTTTTTTTACGTAAATGATTTCTGTCTTTTGTTTTTTCTTACACGAATATTCTCTTTGCGTGTCTTTGGACACATTTGTTCTGCTGCTAACGTGATCTCAGGGAAAGGGTTTTATTTCTTAGGTCGTAATAAATATTTGTATCTGCAGTGTAAGTACTAATAACATTTTTCATGTGTCTGATGCTCCTTTATTCCAGTGACCTAGTTCATACAACCGAGAGCTTGCGCAGTGCGAAGTTATCTGCTGGAAAAAATGAAAAAGAATGCAGCAATTTTGAATCCATATTGGAACCTTACAAAACAGAGAATGCTCAGCTTACCAGGGAAAATAATGAATTACATTTAGAAATATTAAAACTGAAAGAACAATCTGATCGTCATGTTAAAGGTAATATCAAAATTATAATAGGTTTTTTTTAATCCTTACATACCAAAATAAAATAGCAGCCAAATCCTTGATTCACAGATTCATTTGTCTGTGCTTATAAGTGAGTGGTCATTGACTTTGGTGCCTTTAATGAGTTAAGGCTCATGCACAGGCACTTCTTTTGTAGCTAAAAAGCTTCTGAGGTTGTGCAGATCATTGTTTTAATCAAACATGAAAATGTTAGAACTTTTTAACCCATACTTTCATACCTTGAAATGCTACTTTTTTGATTTTAAATGTGCCTTTATTTTACGAAGGGGTTTTATTTGTGTAACATGTATAAGTAGATATATCTGTGTGTCTTTGTATGTGTATATGTACACATGTATGTGTGTTTGAAAATGTCATGTTATGGAAAAAGAATACAGGATTCTCTTTATGCCTATCCTAGTGCTACTAGGAAAAATAGTAAGAAAGATAAGGTAGCTTTTTCTCTCCCTTGAAGATTTGAAAGCCACCGTAAGGAGAGTTGAACATGAAATAGCTGACTTGAAATTTCTGAATAACCAATATGTACATAAAGTTAAAACGCTGGAAAAAGAGAACAAAGCCAAGACTGAAAAAATTCAGCAGCTTCAGGAGAAGAATCTTCAAGCAGTGGTGCAAACACCTGGTGAGTGTAAATGATCACAGTGTACTTTTCTCTCTCTGGTGTAGTGGTAGTTTGGGTTTTTCTGTTTTGGTTGGGTTTTTTTGTCTGTTTATTTCAGTTTGGTTTGTTTGGTTTGTTTGGTTTGGTTTGTTGTTGGGTTTTTTTTTCTTTGGTCTATTCAGAACATAATCTTTTCTTTTTTTTTCCTCTAGGAAGAGAAGTTACTACAACAAAATAACTCTCCAATAAAATAACATGACCTTTTGAATGTTTTGGCTCTGAATTCTGTCTTTTTCTCTGTATGGAAGAACTTTCAGTAGCATATCGCTTGTGTTAGGGACAAATTTGAATACAAATTTAGAGTCAGTAGGAAACTATTAAGTTGAAATGCGTCTGGAAAGCACTATTTATCAATAGCTTTTTTTTTTTTTTTTTTAAATGCTGTAGTTAACTTAGAGGCAAATTGTTTGACACTTCAATTTTTTTGATAGATAATTGATGTTGTGTGACTAATTCAGGTTTTTGTAACCAAGATCTAAAAGTAGCAAGATGCACAACATGTCTACAAACAAATATTCCAACCCTCTGAAAGCTTGTGGTATTTAAAGGGTCTTTTGATGTATTCTGGATGTTTCTTACAGGTTAGTTTTTCTTTTTAAGGGAAATAGGGAGAAGTATTTTATGAAATTTTGAAGTTCTCTTTTCTTTCCATCTTTCCAAGTTCTTGAATTACCTATGTATTTTTTGACATCTGAGGAAAATTAATATGTAGTTAGAGAGGAATTTTAGTTTCACCTGGTTTTCCACACCTTTCTGCATTTCATGTCCTTCACTTCAAAGATGGCATGTTACACTTCTGTCTGTTTCTGCATACTTGCCCCTTGGTCACCAGTCTCTGAAATTTTTCTATACTACAACATCAAATAGTGATTTAATCTTATCTAGTCGTGTGATGAAGACTTAAATTCCCCCTGGAAATAATGCTGTGGTTTGCTTTAGTTTTTAATATAACGTTATTGTGCAAATAACCTGCTCTGCTTGATATGCTCATGATGCTTGTTCACTGAAATAATGATACAATAGAAGGACAAAAAGCATTCCTAAAGAATACAGAGTTCAGTCATAAAATAGCTCTTAAACGTGAAAAAAACCCATGTCCTTTGTGATGTTTTAATTCAGCTTTTTTAGTAAGGTAAGTCACTAACAGATCCAGCAAGTTTGAACTGTAGACTATGTAGGGTCTTAAACACTGGGGGAAATTGCTTATACTGAACTTTGCATGTTTCCTTATTATGAAACTGATCTGTTACAAAGCTGATGGCAATCGGCAAGAACGGTGGTGTCTAGATTGTACCAAAGTTACCAACTCACTACAGGAAGATCAAAATGACGGAACGTGCCAGTTCAGAAGCCGTGGAATAAACAGGAAATTTCAGTTTGTATCGAAGACGACAACTCCCTTGCTTTAACTCCAAGTAACAGGCCTTTGGGTTTGGGCTTTTAGGTGGCCGAAAGAGAAGCATTCCCTTCAGGCGCCAACGCATGCAGATAGACCAGCCCGTCCCCCCATCAGGTGTCAGAGCCTATCCAGTTCCTCAGCCAGAGGACCCTTACATCGCAGACCTTCTTCAGCTGGCCGATAACCGGTAATCGAAAGAACTGTTGTTGCGTTTTCAAGCACAGCTGTTACATTTGTCTGCAGTGCTCTCTGCACCCTCCTGCTGCCTTTCAAATTTCCCTCAAAGGGCTATTTCATCATGTTTGAAGACCACTATAGTTCTTAAATAGGATCTCGCTTAGTGACTGATGGTGCTGTCTGTAACACAGTTGCAATGGGTATTTAATAAGCTGCTTATTTCCTTAAAGGATTTCTCTTAATATTTCCATACTGGTTTTACTGTCACACCTAAGTTTAGATTGGGTATTCTGGAAAAAAGCTAGGTGTAACATTTTGCATAGGACTAAACTGATTTTTCCTATTTATTTTGAAGACTGAAATATTCTTCATTTTTGTTATACGACTTTTGGCTTGTGAACCTGTATTATGAAAGGTTTAAGTAATTCTTTTTTCTTACTTAGAATGTATCTGTAGAGAGTTCATGTGGCAAAGTGTTGGCAGTAAGGGGACTGCAGGGGTGGCCTCTCTGAGAAGAGACCAGCAGCTACCCTGTGCTGGATACAGCCAGTTTCACCTGGCTTCAAAACAGACCCACCACAGGTCCCAGCTGAGCCCATCAGCCAAGCTGGTGCCTCCTCTGTGAAAACATATTTAAGAAAGATTAAAAAACAATGCTGCACGGCAGCAGTGAGAGGGAGGAGTAAGAAAAATATAAGAGAAACAACCCCATGGACACCACGGTGAGTTAAGAAGGAGAGGGAGGAGGTGGTTCAGGCACTGGAGCAGAGATGCCCCTGCAGCCCATGGAGAAGACCATGGTATTGTAGGTTGTCTATGCAGGCTCTGGAGAGCAACACACCAGAGCTGCAGGCCATGGAGGACCATGTTGGAGCAGATAGCCACACTGTAGAGGACCCCACACTGGAGCATGTGGATATGCCCTGAAGGAAGGTGCAGCCTGTGGAGCAGACTCCTGGTGGGAAATGCAGCTCGTGGAGAGGCACAGGTTTTCTGGCAGGAAGCTGTGGCCCGTGAGGGACCCACGCTAGAGCAGTCTGCTCCTGAAGGACTGTACTGCGTGGAGATGACCCATGCTGGGACAGGGGAACTGTGAGGAGGAAGGAGCAGGAAAGCCAGTGTTAGGAATTGACTGCAGCTCCATTCCCCATCCCTGCTGCACCACACGGGGTAGGGAGGATGTGTAAGAGACGTAAGGGAAGCAGTGAAGTTGAGCTTGGAAAAAAGCAGAGGGTGGGAGGGAAGATGTTTTTAGTTTCTTTGTTTCTCACCATCCTACTCTGTTTTTAACTGATGGTGGATTAAATGGTTTTCCCCAAGTTGAGTCTGTGTTGCTTGTGACAGTAATTGGTAAATGATCTTCCTGTCTGTATCTTGACCAATGAGCTTTTTCATCTTATTTTCTCCTCTACCCTGTTGAGGAGGAGTGAGAGAGCAGCTGGGTGGGAGTCTGGCAGCCAGCCAAGGTCAACCTGATACAATATCTCAAACAATGGTGTCTACATTAATATTTTGTACAAAACGATTTTTTATTTATTTTTTTTTAAATATTTATGTTCAGGAGAAAAGAGAAAATAGTAATATTGAATTGTTGTGTACATATGATTCTTCCATGAATCCACATAAAAAATATATTGCTACATTTCAGAATTCATGAACTTCAGTCAGAAGTTACAGAGCTACAGGAAAAACTGGAGATATCTGAACGTGAAATGAAAAATTATAGTAAGCAGGTATGTTACAGAATTTTTTATTATTATTATTCTTGTTTGGCTGTAGTAGCCATTGTAATGGTCTTGGTTATAATTTGCATTTTAACTTCATCGGGAAAGCATTGTAAGGCTTCTCAAACACAATTATTCTAACTTTCCTACATTGAGCTGTTTCTCTCTTCTCCTTTTTGGAGACAGAAACCATGATAAAATACTTGACTGGTGCTTTGGGTGATATACTTCGTGTATTAAAACCACATCAAATAAGCTAAACTTGGTGATTGTAAGTAGAATTTGTGTGTGTCTAGGGTTTTTTAGTGCAGAAGCATTATCTAGTCCAAAATAGTAATTTGATCTTATTGGTATCTTAGGATAATTTTTTTCAATGTTTGGACTAATTATTTTTTTACAAGATAATTTATGAACCACAGGTTTTACAATATTTTAATTAGAGTGGACTGATAAGATATGTATGGTCTTTGAAGTGAGGGAATTGCATCGATTTTTCATATTCTATATGTTTCAGTATAAGTCCATCCTCTTGGTTTTTTTGGTTGTTGGGGGTTTTTTTTCATATTTTGGTTTTCCTCTTCCAGTATTCCCTGTTTTCCAGTGACTGAAATAGTCACTGAATTAACTTATTTAAAAGCTTTTTCCCTAAGTTTAATTCTTAGTCTCAGATGATTAATTTGCAATTTTCATTAACTTCACTTCAAATGAAAACTGTTGATTTCTCATCAAGAAAATAATCGAGTAGTAATTGTTTCAGGGTTTTTTTCCACAAATTTTATTTGATTAATTCCTTTTTCTTTCAAAGAAATCACTTTTTTCAGAAAAATCCGGAATTAAAAAAAGATGGATATTAAAGATAAAAAATGCATTATTAGGTGAATGTCTTTTTACTAAATGTTTATTTGAACAAAGATTCGATTAAAAGGTATAGAATATAAACTTTTTTTTTCCTTTTTTTTTTTTCCCTTTTCCTCAAAGGTTGAGCTAAGAGATAAAGAAATAGAGCGTCTAGTTCTAGCCTTGGATGGTGGGCATTCTCATGAGGCTATCTCTGTGGAATCAAGAAGTAAAAGTAATGAGAAGCTTATTGCCCATTTGAATTTGCAGGTAACGGATTTATTAGTGTTGTTTAATCACAACTGGAAATGCTATCAATCTAAAATAAATAGCGCAAAGCTTCTAGCTCTATTAAAAAAAAACACTACTAGATACAAGATCAATCAATTTAACTTGCTCTGCTTTTTAGGTGGCAGTGTTTCTTGTCTAAGGAAATTAAATTTCTTCTTTTGAAAGTCTATTAGAGCGGCTTTGCTAAGGAATTTTATGAACTCACATCTGTACATAGTAGTGTGAAGCTGAGATGATTCAGAAAATGTCTGTTTGATATGCTGTTTTCACAGAGTTTGAAAAAACTACTTTTATTTTATTTTCATGCATACCATTTATGTTTTAGGAACTAAGAAGTCTATATGTACTTATGATACGGAGTAGTCCTGCAGAGAATCCCATCAGATAGTGGGGAATCTTCCTTACTGAATTCCAATGGTCCCTGCTTTTATTCCATCAGAGACTTGCAAGGAAAGGATAAGCTTAGGATAAAGATGTTTGTGTTTACTGTGCAGATTATCATGCATTCAATTTTGATCTCAGAATGAGGATTTTAAAAAAATAACACAAGACAGGCTGGATGGAGTACAGATCAAGTAAAGCCCATCAGAAGTTTGGGAGGATCTTTTTGCTACCTAGTTCAAGGATACGTATTAATGTTTAAATGAAAAATATCTTTCAGGTTGAATATCTTCAGCAAACAAACAAAGAACTTGAAAAACGCATTCAAGACCTCTTGGACACAAAGCAAAATGTGACTAGTGAGGTAGTGCATTTAAGCAATAAGAATGAAGAACTGTGTCAAGAACTGAATGAAATAGACCACTTGGCACAGCAGTTGGAAAGACACAAGGAAATTGTGCTTGAGACTGCAGATAAGGAAATAGGAGAAGCAAAGGTAATCACTGACATGTTACAGTGTGAAGGATCTGCTAAGCTCTTAGGTGATTTTATATATTTTAATTACAACAAATGACCTATCAGTTTATAAAAGAAGATTAAAAAGGTATTTTTTGCTGTTTACTTAATACTATAGAGAAATTCTCACTAAAAAGTGATTTATCACATCACTTTTGTCTCTGTACTAGGTGAGGTAAGTTTAAGTAAGAGGCAATCTGTCTTTCCTCTTCTGTTAGCTTAGTACGAAATAAAAATCTGAGATACTTAGAACTACTGATAGGTAATAAATATTTGCAACAGTGATGCCTGTGTTCAGCAGAGTTTTTTTTATGAGTAGCCATGCAATGATTTATTTAACTGTGCTCCAAAAGAGCATGGATATGTATACCACAATTTTTTTGTGCTCTCAGTTCAGGGGAGCTTTACTACTTAAAGTTTGTCAGTTTACAAGGAACTAATGGTAGTTTATTTCTTACAAAGAGTCTGTTTCCTGAATTTTTTTGTAACAAAGGAATTGTCATTTCGAAGACGTAACTTTTAACATATAGGTTAATTTCGGTTGATAGAAAGAAATTGAAAGAAAACACGATGAAATACAGGATCTTGAAGAAACAGTAACAAGGCTTAAATCAGTAAGTAAAAATAATTCCACTTCTTTTTTTTTTTCGCAGCATTTTTACCATAGTAATCCACGTGATTCTTTAATTTATTATAAAAATTAACAACTGACAAGAGAACTTTTATAGTACTCCACAACTCTTTTGTAATAAATTACAGATTAATAAACCAAAGAGCTAAAGAAACTGCATCATATTGTTGCAAAAATAAACTGAAAGAAACCTCTGTAGACAATGTGTTTGACTGTGTCCTTGTGGTAAATTTTCTTATTTCACACTGAAGCTGTAATTTCTGACATAATCATTTTTACTACAGATGAGTTATGACATCCTAAAGGATTTTCTTTGTTTAGAAACTACTTGGTCTCTTAATCAGCATGTGAATAATTATGCAATACTTGTCTCACTCGGAATCAAAACATAGTAGCCCAGATTAGAAACATCAGTAATATTAATTCCTTCAAGACCATGCTCTTTCCAGTATAGAGCACATTGTGTATTACTTGAGTACAGTGTGTTCTTTTAGCATTTCTAGTGAACTTGGAAATATGAAAATATTTCATTTTCAGGGCACCAGCTTATAGGAAAGACATGCCAAATAGCATTTATTTAGCTGTAAGGCTGAGTTGACTGAGATGTTATATTATGATGTATTTAAACACCAAGTGTTGCTGAATGCCATTAAAACTTGTTGCTTCCTTTAGTTACTACTTTTTTCCATGTTCATATTGTACTGTATTTCTGGTTGGTTTCTTGAATTAAAGGTAATCTTGCTTGTTCAGTTACTGATTGCAGAACATGCCAAAAGTAAGGCTTGCTTTGATGTAATAAAAAATAGTATAAAACCAATGATGGCTTTTAACAAAGCTTAAAACATCCAGGTTAAAAGAAGTAAACTGTGTTGAATATTAAAGAATTTAACAACGTGTTAAATATTTTTTTTCCAAATGTTTCTATTGGCACTTCTAATTTTTTTTAATAATGCTTGTTACTTCAGGAGCTGTGCTCATGTCGTAGGGAGAACGAGAGGCTGAGTGAAGAACTCTTTGGAAAAGCAGGTGATAAAGAGAATGTTGAACTGTTGTTGAACCAGCTTCAACAAGAGAAACAAAGACTGACAGAAAAAACAGAGAACTTAGAAATAAAAGGTAAAGCATCAAGTGTAGATTCCTGCATATTTTCTTACTATAATCCTTGAAATAGAAAAACTTACCTACTTAAGATACAGTTAATAATGTTCAGAGACTTGATAATATGTAAATTAAAAGAAGACTGTAGGTCTTTGGTCAGAATTGAAGTGAAAACTTTTGTCACAGAAATAGGTTTTTCATTCTGTATGTGAGAACTGAAAATGGCTTATTTTACTGTGATCCCACAGGACATCCTAATACTACTACTGTGGCAGTTTCATACAAACTAATTTCTTTCATCCAAAGCTGTTTTCATTCTGTGTCTTTCTCTGAGTGAATTCAGACTGTGTTTCTTGAGAGCTTATCTAGTTGGATCTTGAAAACCTCCAGGGATGGAGATTCCACAACATCTCTAAGCAACCCTTTCCAGTGTTGGGTTATCCTCAGAGTAATTCTTATTTATTTTTTTTTCCTGTATTGCTTGTAAATGCCTGTAGCAATTAATCACCATTGTTGCTTGTTTACCTACTGTGCACCTCTGTGAAGAAACTCCTCTTTCTATAACGCTCTCTTGTTACTGTCAGTCTGCTCTTGGGACCACAGCTCTTCTGCAGCCTGCACAAGCCCAGTTCCCTCAGCCATTCCCCACAGGGCAAGTATTCTGCTCCCTGACCAACTTGGACAACCTCCCTTGGACTCACACAAGTTTGTCAACATCTTTCTTGTGCTAGCAGGGACAAAACACAGTATTGCAAAATGCAGTCTAATGAGTTCTAAGTAAAAGGGACTCAAGTTTAGCCTACTGTTAACCTGGACTCCCACCTCCTTTTCAGTGGATTTCCTGCCTACACGGCTGCTGGAAGTTAGTCCAGCAGATGTCTTTGTGGAAAAATGCAATGTCTTTGTGGAAATTTATGAGGTCGCTCTACAGTTGTTTTCATTTGTTTTTCTGCAGAACGAGAACTTGTCCTAGAAATAGAAAGAATGAGGGTAGAATATGGTATCGCCCTAGGAGACAAATCCCCATCTCGTCTAGATGCATTTGTAAAGACTTTAGAAGATGACAGAGACTATTACAAGCGAGAATTAGAGTATCTTCAGAAAATGATAAAGCGAAAGCCCAGCCCAAGCCGTAGGACTCCAGAGAAGGTAAAGTTCCTGCTGGCAATACAAGCTGAAAAATTAGTGGAAATATTGTAGAATCATTTTGGGAGCTGTCAAATAGATTTTCAAATTCAGTAGCAGTAGAGGAGTGTATTAGTTTATAAAGTACATTCTTAACATAAATAACTGGGAGAAAGGGGTGAGCTTTTATTTTTTATTCACATTTTACTGTAACATACTGGTTAATTATTGGCCAGTTTGTTTGAAAGAAATAGAACTAGATGATAAACAGAAAAAGAATATAATCTTACTATTAGCTGTTTGGGGTTTTTTATCTCCTTAACAGTTAGTTCTTATTGTTTCAATTTCAGGCTTCTTCTTGCAATTAAAACTTGTTATTTATGTGTTTTTCATGTATTAATAGTTCTTTGAGTTACTTGTTAGGTTTTTTATTATTTATTATCCAAATATTCTAATTAGCATATTTTAACATAAATTTTCTTAATCACTTTGCAGACTGAAGATCTTAGGTTGATGACCAGAGAAAGAGATGAGCTACGGTCCATATTAGACAGATTTGAAAAACACATGATAGAAATTCAATCCAATGTCAAGTTACTGACTGCAGAAAGAGATAGATTAAATGTTCTTTATGAGCAGGTAAGAAGACTGTTTAGAATTGACATCAAAATAACCAATTAGCACTTGTTGTACTGTTGCTTATTTAAAATGAAAAAACTTCTATGAGTATAGACCCACTGGAATACAACCAAGAACAATAAAATATATATCTATTTTTATTACTTGCTAATGAAGTTATGTATTCCAAAGTTAGTGTATTAACTTCAAGGTCATTATAACTTATTGTATTGGCACTCGGAAGTGAGAGAGATCGGGGAAAAAGAATCAATAGAACATGTGAGAAGGTGGGGTAAGGATACAGGCTAGAAAGCAAGGAGGAAGTAGCAGTTAACTGGTAAGAAAACAATTAGGGTATACTTGGAACAGAAAAGGATCGTGAGTGTGTTGTCAGCATAAGTTGCCATGCCACTGTGTGATTTAGGGCATGTATTTTAGTTATCTAGTTAAAAATAAGACTACAATAGCACTTCTGTGGTAATAACATAAGAACTTTTTTTTTTGTCAGTGTATACACTGTATTGCAATCCATGCATGCTAACAAACTATAATCTTCTTTTAAAGTCTCAGAGTGAATTGAACAGGATGAGAAGAGAAGCAAAACATGGTTTAGCTTCTCCAAGTCAAGCGGAAGAAGAAAGGGACATTGCACTGACTGATGTTAGAAGATTAATGGCAGAAAAAGAAAGCCTCAGAGAAAAATTAAAGGTGAGCTTTTATAGCTTCATTGCTTACAGTGAGATGATGTATAGGGAAGGCTTCTATAAGAATGCCATGTTTGTGTCTGGCTGTCTCTCAGTTCCCCTCTTCAATGACTTCTGAACTTACCAGTTGTCAAACTCACTTGAGAGAGCTCGATGAATTGTCCGAATTATCCTTGTAAACTCAGCCCCTTGGTGGGGATAGGAGGAAAGGAACATGCTCTAAGTGTCTGAGGGCAAGCATGACATCACCTTCTGCGAAGAATCTAGATAGTTTGATTTACTACCACAAAACCAGAGACCTGTCATGTACCTGAAAGCAGTGGCAATAAATCTGACCTCTTTGCCTAGAGCACGTACGCACAGCGGGAGAGATGTGCTTCCAGCCACATCCCTTCTTCTTGGAGACAACTACCAACAGTTTGTATGTGTGCCACTTGGAAGCAGCTGCACAGAAACACTTGTCTTGGGCATTTCTAGGAAGTTGGAGAGTTTGTTTAATAAGTTCACTGCACTTAGGCACAGAAGTTGGGAAACAGACAAATTGTTTAAAAAAATTTCTTCAGTAGATTTGGAGAAAGATGAGTTAGCTTTATAATCTGTCTTATATTTCACATTAATGATCGTGTCATCAACTAATTTCAAACAGCTTAGGATGCTAAGATATATATGCTTGCAGCCTTTCATTACAGCCCTGTAGCTCAGTAATCTTTCTACAACAACTCACAAATACTAATTTTGGTTGGACCAAATAGAAATACACCTTTTCTTAGAAAATGAATAAATAAAAAGTCTTGCAGACAAACAACAAACCATCAACCAAACCCAAATTCAGTGCTGTTATATTGAACTGCAGTGGTATATTTTCAGCTAATGCTCTAGTTTTCTAGAGAGAACTGCGCATTTGATCATTCCTCTAAGAATACAGAGCAATGTGTCCTTAAACATTAAGCTTGCATTTCTAGGGTTCAATCTCAAACTGTGATTTTATTACATTGAATTCTCTATTTCCGTCTCAGATTCAGCAAGAAGCAGCTAACCTTGAAAAAGCAAAGATGCAGGATGATATTTCAGAACTGGAGAAGAATACTCAAGGAGTAAGTGCATTTTTAGGAAGTGTGCCTTTAGTCCCAGGATAGACTCGCCAAGCAATTACTTCTGGTAGCTGTTCTCAACTGAAATTTATTTTAAAGCCAAGTCGTGAGAGCTTTCTACAACAATATGTTTGGTTATGTTTTTATTAAATTTCAGTTTGAGTTGGAAAGGTGTGAACTGAAGACTACAGTCTCGATCCTGAAAGAAAGAATAAGCTCTTTGGAACATGAACTCAAATCGAAGTGCGGTAAACTTGCCCAGACCTGCGATGATTCCTCTCGATTTAAAGCCGAGATTTGTTCACTTCGGTAAGGTTACTGCAAACCACGGTGGTCTTTTACAGCTGCTGATGTAATTTTGTTTGTTCTCTGACTGCAGAGAAGAGTTGAGTTCCTGGGAAAGACCATAAAATATTTTCAGAACCCGTTAGTACTGTTTTTGTCTTAAGGAGAAGTAAATATGAGTAAGGAAAGTGCTGTGGTGGCTTCATAGCAAGCTCCTCCCAATAGTGGAAATAGAATGGCAGTAGTGGAAATAGGGTGTTGAATAAACTTGGGCAGAAATTTGAACTCTGGTGTTTGGTTCAGGTGGAAATGAGAGCCTTTGATGTAAGAGACCACTACAGGATAAGTAATGGTGTAGATGAGATCTTCTGGAGATTTTTACGAGGAGAAGCAGGGTTTGTGGCTCACAACCCACACCCCCCCTCCCTGACCTGAACAGTGCTGTATAACAGAACTGTCTAACAGTGCAGTGGCAGGGTGGGTAACTCTGAAGAACTGAAACTGAGAATTTAATGCTCCAAATTGCACAAAGAAGGCTATTACTAACTCAATGTATTTGTTGGTAGAATTGTGAAAACATGCATAAAAGTGAAATATCATGTTAGCTTCCTTATCATTTTAGTGGAAAGCACTGATGATATAAAAAGGAGGCAATAAGGAGTAGGGCATAGGGTCACTTCAGCATTTGGTTCTACCTCGTGCATGGTGGCACTTTGCTATAGCTGAGTTTGGCTCCCCCAACTTTTTCTTTCTTTTCCCTACAAAGTTTCACTCTAAACTGAGTGAGAGCAATCTTTTCTCTGCAGACATGATGTGTTCTGGATTGGTGGTTTTGTTTTCAAACGAAAAGCTTCTATAGCTCCTGTGGGATCCCATTTCAGAAAGAATCCTTAATTTCCTGACCTGTTTTTTAAACAATCTATTTAATGACTTTGGAATTTCATTTTGCATTTTTTTTCCTAGGTCACTCTGATATTTTTTGCTGAGCAAAACTACTACATAGGTAGATGGTTTCATATATCTTTTAGGCTTTGCCTTTCTTAACAGAAGGATCAGAACTGTAGCTGTCACCTTGGTTGCTTCTTCAAATGTAGTGTGGCTGATAATCACTGGTTTATGCTCCATATCAAAATCTTTATAAAGCGATGTGTCAAAAGACACAAGTAACAAGACTGTGATGATAAAGAGTAACAAAAATCAGAGGTAGGAAATGTTTTAGGTTAACATGGTGGGTCTGCTGAGGTCCCGTTGCTCCATTCTGGAATGGTGTTGAGGTGGACTTGCTGCAGAGGTACAGAGCAACCAAGTGGTCTTGGCCTCATTAATCCCTAATAGTCTTTTCTCTCCCAGAGAGGAGGGAGAGGACTGGTTAGCATGACACAGCAAACCAGTGCTGCTGATTGGTATGACACAACCCTAGGGTCAGGTTACGCTGGAACTGTTCCAGCACTTCAGGCAGCTTAAGAGCCTTAAACTGATGCCTCTAAGTTGATGCCCCTGAATAGGTCCCAAACTTCATACAACTGTATACTGATTTTTCCAGGCTTTTAAATGACCAACTTCAGAGGACTGCTGAAGATTTACAGCACCGATTGTCCCTCAAAAAAGATGAACTGCAGTCAGCTCAAGAAGAAATTGTAAAGCTAGAGGAGAAAATAGGTAATCACTAGTTATTTTTGGGTTTATTTCCCCTTTTTTGTTAAACTAGAAAAGTACTTACTCTTTTGTTTATAGATAGGTTAAACCAGATGAGCACTTCCCAGGATGAAGCGGTCAATGTGCTTAGAAGTACTATTACTGTTTTGGACAAAGAAAAGGACAGTCTTCAAGAAACTGTAGATGAAAAAACAGAAAGAATTGCATGCTTAGATGACAACTTAGCTAACAAGGTATGTACAATAAAAGTACAGCCTCACAGTTGGTCTGGGAATGTTCAAAGTGGTTACATTTTAGGGAGACATTTTGCCTTGATGACGAAGCCTGTGCAGAGCTCTAGGCATCACATAAACTATATTTGGACATAGCAAATCCAAAGAGTCATTTGTCATCTCAGTAGCATTTTAATTTTGATCGTTAGTGTCTTCCCAAAACACTCCAAGAAAATAAAGTGGGACTCTTTTGCATTTTGCACTTGGACCTATTTATTGAGCTCTAGCCTGAGATGACAGCATCTATAGCTGATTTCCATTATTGTTTGATGACAAGGCCATTGTTTCTTAGTCAAGAAAAGAAATTTTAATGTGCAAAGATGAATTACTACTTCTTGATGAAGGGTTAGAATAAAGGTTTCAATATGAAGTTATTCAACTTGAAGTATCCTGTTATGTTGCAATGTAATAATATCTAAGCCAATGTTTGCTTTTTATTTTTGTAGGAGAAAACAATTACACATTTACGTCTTACTCTTTCTGAGCTGGAGTCCTCAACAGAGTAAGTACAATCTAGGATGCCTTCTTCAGTGGTTTAATTTTCTCTAGCGATTGTAAAGAGAAAGTAGATGGCTAATTTAGTTATTTTGGCAAAGTGACATTAATTCTGTTGAAATCAAGTGAAGGAGTGTAGTGTGTTGACAAAGATGTACACAACTTTTGAAGAGACCTCCCCTGGAAGTATATTGCAGGCTGCTAAGATGCTGTTAAGACAGGCATTAACAATTGTTTGGCTGTCTTTATTTTCCTAAATTGGTAATGTTTCTTAAATCTCAGTTGAGAAGTAGCTCTTCAGTGTTCTGAGTACTCCACTAGATATGATTTGATTGAGCCAGGTAAAGCTCAGAGCTGAACTCTTCATTACTGGCAAGCTAATTCCTCCAGCTTAAGTTACTGTTGCAGTCTTGATTAAAATAAATGCATGTAGTTTTTAGCTGGGCTTCATTTGACCTTTCCTTCTTGCCTCTCTTTAAGCCTGACTTTTAAAACTATAGCTTTTTAAAAGAAAATATTTAAGCACTAGTATTTAATCAGCTGAAGACCAGTGTAACTGAATATTTGGTACATTGATGCATGAAGTATCTGTAGCAAAAAACTAATGCAAAAGTTTACTTACATTCACACACATTTCTATTTCTACCTTTTCGTTCAATCTCTTCCTTACTCTTTTGATTGTTGTCTTTCAAATGGAAGCTGTCTTCTTCCTTTATGGTTTATAAAATATGCAGTGGCTAACGTGTTGTAACCACTACCAAACAGATAAACGGGAGTATCTGTTAATTGCTGTTTGTGTAGTAAGATACATCTTACCAGATACATCCTCAAAGTTGATGATGCATTCCATTTTATTTTTGCATATTGATATTTTACATCTTTAGCTTATGTTTCTGTTTAGACTCAGACTGTCAGTTGTCGGAGAGAAAGAATTTACTGGTTTGTTCTTTTTTTTTTTTTATTTAAAAAAAAAAAAAAAAGCCTTTCCCAATCCAAAATCCTCATCTCATCATTTTCAGCAGTATGTGGTATAGTATAAGGGACAATTTAAATAAGATTTTCACTTGCTAGCCAGATGAAGGACATGCTGAGCAACAGAGACCGTGAGATAGCCAGCTTACATCGTCAGCTTGATACATCCCATGTAGAGCTTGCAGAAACAGGAAGGGTAAAGGAAATGGCTCTGAAAGAAAACAGACGACTGCAGGATGACCTAGCTACAATGGCCAGAGAAAACCAGGTATGAAGGCGGAATGTAGTGCTGAACTATTAAACTACTTATTGCTTGCTTACATACAGGGGTACGTCAAAACTACTATATCCTCAGTTTTGATTTGGTAGGTTTAATTATTGGCATTTCTTGAATACCGGGGTATTAAGTGACAATACATACAACCTATGGCACATAGTTGTGTGGGGGTATCCTTGAAATTAGAGATGCCATTCACAGGTATCTAATAAGGTGAAATATTAAATGTTATCACACTGTGATGGCTAAAGCTTTCGCAGTGTGCTTGGGAAGGCTACTACAGAGACAAGCAGACTGATTTCAGCATATGCTAAAGAAATCACACAGTCAAAAAGGCTGCTGTGAATGAATATTAACATACCACAGAAAGAAGATGGGAAATAAAGAAGGCCATGTCCTCTATTTTGCCCCCATTTGATAACAGGGATAGAGAAAGGTACTTGCCTTTTTGGCTCTCCGAGTTAGAGGACTCGGAGAAAGGTGAGAGCTGAACCTGAGAGGGTTAAGAGTTGGGAGTTCCAACATCTTAAAGTCCACAGTGTATTTTTGGTGTTTAAATATTATCTTAATAGTGCATTTAGTTATCTTGCAATTCTACTTCAAAATAAATGTTCTTTTGTTAGGAAGTTAACTTTCTAGTGACACAAAACTTGCCTTCGCTCAAGGATAGTGAATCTTAAGGCTAGAAAAATTCCAGGTGCCGAACATCTGTATGTTGAATTTTCCAAAGATCAGTGGGATGTGTCATCTGGAAAGCTGCAGATTATACACGCGGGTTTGATATTGTTTTCCATGATTATCCTTGCCTGGAAAACTCTTTGGTGGATCTATGGTAATTAGGGATATTTCTGAAGCCTACAAATGCCAAAGGGCTTTGACTGAATTACTTAAAAGCAGGAGAGAATAAAATCTACGGCACATGCAATTACTTTGCTTTAGTCTGATACAGTAATCTACAATGATTAATTTACTCTAATGCACTGTTTTGTCTCTAATATTTTTAGGCTATCAGTACTGAGCTTGAAGATGCAATACGTGAAAAAGAAGAAATGAAAACCAGAGTTCACAGTTATATAACTGAAGTTTCCAGATTTGAGACCTTGATGGCTTCAAAGGTAGAAGTTAATCTGTAGGCAGTCATTACGGGTTTCAGTAAATCCATTGGGTTTAGAGTATAGCACATTATCATTAAGAAATTTATGTTTTAGGCCCTGTTCTCCCTGCCTGTCCCTCTTTCTCCTTTTTTTCTATTGGTTTGTTGTACTTTTTTTCCTTTCCTTCTTTCCTCCGCAGTGGTCCAAGCTCCTAGTGGATTCATATGAAACCTTCTTTGATCTGAAGCACTAATGAATTCTGGCACATGACAATTTCATTCACTTTTGTCTCAGTTGGCCTTACTGCTGGAGAATGACAAACGAGTCATCTTGGAATGTTGTTTTGCTTTTTGAGTTTTGACAAGGCAACTAGTGAAATATCATCTGATACAGTTTCAAGATTGTAGGCAGCAAGCAGCTTATATGATGGATTTTAATGTGGTGCACTTTTTTTAAAAAGAACTATATGTAGTTCTGCAAGGAACTGTAAAAACAGCACATTGGAATGTTTATGAATGAGACTTCAAGAGTTTTTCCTGTACTGCCAAAACAATGCTCTTGTTCAATGTATCTTATCCTCATACTTGGATTCAAGTTTGGCATCTGTGAATTAAAACTTAGAATTGTTTAAAACAAATAGAATTTCTGACAACATTCGCTGGCAAATTGATTATGTGACTTTGAATAGGAAAGAAGGAGTTTTGATCTAACTTGGATTTGCATGTCTAGGTGAATGCATGTAAATTCAATCCCTTTTTACAAGTAGAAACTGAAGCATAAAGGAAAAAATATAAGGTCAGTAGTTATGTTAGCATAGAAATTTCAATTTAAAAAACTTCAGGTTCAGTTCTTAAGAATTTTATAATTAATCAAATGTCCAAAACACTTCAGATGCAGATGTGGCCACAGCTTTGGTAAATGAGAATCCAGTTATTCAGGTCAGGTACCAAGAGGCTGTAGAATATACAGCCAGTGACCAATTAGGTTTCAGGCATTTTTCTAGTGTGCAGAGACAAGGATTTACTTTCCCGCACAGCGTGCGCTTGCTTCATCATGAGTTTGTTTCCTAATGCCCCTCCTCATTCTGTCTGCACTTTCCAAGTTCTACAGGAAGCACAGAAGGAATGTCAAAAACAGCAGCTTTCCTTGTTAGATCTGATTCATACTAGCAACATGCTTGTCCTGCTGTGCATTACATGAACAGGGGAAGAAGGGAATGGAGCTAAAGAAAGTAGAAGAACGAATCACAGCCTTAGAATAGGCACTTGCAGTTGGAACAAATTAAAACTGAGAAGCAACATTTGTTCTACCACTGCATAACTTGTAAGCACTAAAGCTTGCAGTTTTCTATTTTTATGATAGACTGCTGAGGTGTCTATAACCAAAGAGGTTATCAGTCTTGCAGGCACTGCTGTAATATAAATATTTGTAAGAGCAGATGAAGTAAAAGAGATGAAAATGTTCTTCTGCTGGAATTCCTTGGAAAGGGCAGCACTAGGGTCAGTAGACCTCAGCAACGTGACAATGCAGAGAGCTCCAAAATAACCCCTCCCCTGGGAGCCTTGAAACTCATTAACAACTGCAATTGTGAATACTTCATTTTAATAAAACTGAATGCCATCACTGTATTTATTTACTATTTGGACTTGCAAAAGGGATGATGCCCTTTAGTAAGCGCCAGAAAGTGGGATAAAGGAAACAAAGAACGAACTACTTTCTTCTGAAAAAGACAGAATGTGGTAGGGAGTAGCCATGACATAAGATGGAGCAACTTGAAGGTATGTTGGTCATTGCAGAGTGATTTACTGTTTCATCTAGGAAAAAGAGAACCAAGAATTGTTAGAGAAGTTCCGAATGCTCCATACACAAGCTGAGGACTGGGAAATGAAGGCTCACCAAGCTGAAGGAGAAAGCAGCTCAATACGACTTGAACTCCTCTCTGTAGATACAGACCGGAGACATCTGCGAGAGAGAGTAGAACTTCTGGAAAAAGAGATTCAAGGGGTAATAACTTGTGCAATGGAAAATTCTGTCAAGGAAAGTGGGACACGCTCAAGTGTGTTTTAATAGTCAGCATATTGCTTTTAATGCTTTAATGGGAAATAATTCCTGTGAGTGTTTCAGATATGGACACTGAGTTTTCAGAACAGTAACTGATTTTGGTTAGATGTGCTGTGCTTCTCCCTTCCCTGCTTTCCCAAAGTTAGAAGCACAGCATATATTTCAATACTTTTGGATATCTTCTGTTGGGTAATGTTTGCTGTTATGTTATTGTCTCTAAGAGACCTTGGTTTAGTTGCTTCAAAATATTTGCATATAGCTTTGAGGATTTTGTCAGCTAGCTTTGTATTTTGTAAGCTTTAGTTTTTTCATTTCTTTGAAGCTCTGAAGTACTTCAAGCATTTGTGGCTGGGGTAAAGGTAAAAATCTGGTAGTAGTACTTGTCCAAATCCATAATCAGGATAAAACTCATTATCTGCTGTGGAATATTTTAGAAGCAATAACTTCATGGAAGTTTTAGACTCTTAATAGTTGTGGACAGAAACTATGGATTGAAATTTTGTCTCATTTTTAATTAGCCAAAAAGAATTAGAGACTTTAATATTTTAAGCTGAGTAAAAAATGGATTGTATTGGGGGAGGTTAAGCTTTTAATTCTATTCTGAAGCTGGAATCCAGCCTCGTTGCACTCTTGTATAGTACTTGTATAATTCTTCAAGATGGTGATTAAAAACTGCAGAGATGGTTTATTAATTGTCTTTACCTGTGATTTAAGGAGACAAGAAGAAAGTTAATTCTGCAGAAAAAATCAGTTTTAAAGGGAAAATAAAGATTATAAAGAGCCACTGTTATTCAAGGGAGAACTGTTAGCTCAAAATTTAAGACTGAAGGCATATCCATATTTGTCTTTGTGTAGCATATCGTTGCCCATCAAGCATATGAATCTCAGATCTCCTCCATCACAAAAAATATGTCCAAACTGGAAGAGGACATGAAGCGTGAAAATCAAGATAAGTGTTCTGTGTTGGCCGACCTGGCTTCTGTGAGGGAACTCTGTGTGAAACTCGAGTCCAACAAAGAACTTTTATCTCGACAACTGACGTCCAAAAGCATGGAATATGAAAGGGTAAGCAGCAAAGGCAAACTGAATTTGCTATAATAAAACACCCCTCTTTGTTTTTTAATGTTTTTCGGAAAAAGAATTAATTACTTCTGAGAGCAAGCTATGTTAATTTGCATCACCAGTTTTGCATTTATATTTAAAATATAAATTTTGCAGTACACAGATCTAGATCAGTGGGGTTTGTACAAAAAGAGGGAGTTTCTTCCATTGATTATCCTACAAAATGTGGCAGCAGTAGCTTTTCCTATACCAGAGAGGCAAATTATGAAACTTCCAATCATTTCAGGTTTTAGAACAGCTCTTCATTTGTGCATTAATGTATACAATTTGTGCCCCAGGTTCTAGGGGAATTAGAAGATATAAAATCGGAAGCAGAGTTGCTGAAAAAGCAGTTATCCAGTGAGAGACTTACAGTTCAGAATCTTGAAACACTGCTGGCTACTAGTAGAGACAAAGAATTTCAGAACCACTTGACATCCCATGAGAAAGATTCGGAAATTCAGTTATTGAAAGACAAGCTAACACTCGCCGAGAGCAAACTGTAAGTTTAGCAAGTGTATGTACCTGTTCTGTGGTTTATAGAGGAGCTTTTTCCACGTGACAACACTTACTCATAAAGTCAAACTCTTGATGTTCCATACGGCTGAGCAGATCTTTGCAGCAATGCCTGTTGGCCTTTTGGAACGTCATCTACTCAGTTTCTTTGCAGATCTTTCCTATTGCTTTCATTAATCAGCACTCTGGCAGACGTTGGTTTAGTACAAGCAGTAAATTTAAACAGGAGTTCCAAAGGAAATCTACTCCAAAAGGAAGGGGGAACACCCTGCTGAGTTTTCATAGTCTTGAGAATAAGGACTTGGCTTCCCTCTGGATTTGTCCCCAGCCTGACGCCGAAAGTTTGCTTCATTTTTTTTGTTGGTGATGACTCTTCTCACACATCAGTCAGGCACAGGAGGTGATACCTTTCCTCAAGTTCACTTGTCTAATACTATTTTGCCATCTTTTCAGTGCAATCACCAAAGTCCTTTCCTTCTGAACCTCTTAGACATAAGTACCTACTGGCAAGGTAGCTGCTGTGGAAATACTGTCCACACCACTACAGAACTAGCCAGCCCTCTATAATCAGTATTTTGTTAGCTATTGAGTGCCTCTGCAAGTGCATGTATGCATTGCAGTTTGATTTGGATAGTTACCTTTTGCATCAGTGTATCAGTTCTCAAAACAAATAATGACATCTCTCACAGGTTCTGATTTTCTTCGTAGCTTCAGGAAGCAATCTCTGGTTTTTAAGCAAAATATAATGTTTTTATTTGACTTTGAAGGGTTTAACTATGAGTTTAATTACTTAGAGAACGCATTTCCTTAGTCTTGTACTATGTTTTATGTTCTTATGCTGGAGAATATTCTGAAGTCCTAACTCCTTCAGGACAATGTGGATTCATCAAGCATCTCAAAGCAAACTGAAAGTAAAATTTTACCATGTGCACTGCTCACAAAAAAATACAAAGTAGATTAAATCCATGGTAAATGCAAATTGCTTACCTGCTGAAGATGCCTCTTGTCCTTTGATTTAAGTAAGAGTCACATAAGAAATAGTGAAGTCAGTGCTATAGAAAAGAAAAAAAATACTTTTTCTGCTTTTAACTGTTAAGGAAAATGTCCTGTATCATTGACTGTTCCTTTGAAATATAATCAGCACTGAACCTGACACTTATATTGACTGTGGCCATCGCTTCCCATTCTAGAGTAGAAATTACTTTTTAAAAGTCTTAGAGAAGAAAGACTAATCTGTTTAGAACAATGAAGTTAAAGGGGCGGGGGGGGGCATTCTGTGTGTATGAGAGAAGTGGGGGATTTAATTTTTTTTTTTTTTTCCTCATGACATGGAGCAGGGAATTTAAAGTAGTTTGTTTTTTTCATTTAAGACATGATAATTCTCCTGGGGATACACTTAGCCAGTGACTGTAGTGGTATCTCTACATTAAACAGCAAGGAGGAGAAGTAGCACGTGAATGTAGATGGTGGTGAAGAGTAAAGGCAAAATAGAATTTCAGTGGAAGAAAAACAGATATACCCACTTAGTAAACATTGAGACAGGGAGAGAAAGGAAATGTATGGAAGGTAAAAGGACAGGTAATGCTTTCTTATGAAATACAGAATATAGTTTATTGAAACAGTTAAAGTTATCTGTAACATGGCGACGCAAATGTGCAAGGAAAAGGCTTTTGGTTCTTTTACATAAAGGCTACAACTTAGCACTGGTGATGGTCCACCTCAAGTAGCAGTGTCTCAGTGAATCTGCAAATGATGACATTGTTCATTGCCCCTGTGTAGCTCACTGCTTCATGTTTGAGAACTGCTGAGTTTTGTTTACTTGAGGGGGGGAAAAAAAAAAGTTAATTGCATACAAAGAAGATAAACAAATGCAATGTCCTGACTACAAAATTAAATGTGAAAGCTACAACGAAACATATCAACAAAAAAAAGGAAGGAGGCTTTCATTTAATTTACCTGCTTTGTGTACAAACATTATAAAACTGTTTACAGTGTGGGGTTCCTTTCTTGTTCGTTTTACATGTCAGCACTTGCACTGTCCATAGGATGGGCCATTGCAGGAAGAAGGAAAATGTTCTCTTGGCAGAAGAGTGGCTCTTCTATTGAATTGCTTTCCTTTGTTTACCTCAAAGGTTCTGCATGTTGCTAGGCAAATGTTCAGGTGTGCGAACTAGTTGTATGTACCTTATTTTTCTACTATTTGGTTTGTAGTAGTTGCACTCTAAAGAACAGGAATTTTAAATGCTCACAGCGGTGACTGAAAGATGTGACAATTATATCTGTGTTTTTTATAAAAACTCATTTAACTTGGCAAAATTTCAGTTCTAACTGAAAAAAACCTGCGTGTCAATATTTTACAACGTTACTTAGTTTTGGCCTTATTGTGCCTGTAGATAAAACGTAGTGATAAGAGCTTTGACTTTAGGAAGATT
The DNA here is from genome assembly GCA_025331215.1 of Actenoides lindsayi. Classification (NCBI taxonomy): domain Eukaryota; kingdom Metazoa; phylum Chordata; class Aves; order Coraciiformes; family Alcedinidae; genus Actenoides; species Actenoides lindsayi. The sequence continues at coordinate 48,271 of WTSP01015140.1, read as the reverse complement.
CTCTAAGGTAAGTTTAACGTGTGAAGTTCTCCAGTGCTATAATTTTGAGCTCTGTGACAAGTAGTTGTGTTCCTCAGAGTGCTTTTTGGGCAGTAGTACAGAAAGTTAGATCTTGAGACTCTACAGTGATTAAGTATTAAATCAACAGAGAATATTGAATAGCTAACCCACTTTTTGAGAGCTGTGTGTACTGTGAAAGAGCCAATTGTCCTGTGGAAAAGCAGTGTATCATCATGAAATCGTATTATATAATTATTACTGTGCATTGGGGTTCCAGGGGTTAAAGTATTTCTTAATTTTTGAGTGATTTACTTCATGATCTTAGTTTTGTTTAAATGACATTGACATGGAATAACCCCAGAACTCACAAATGTGTTTGCTTTCTTTCTTTATTTTACACTAATCATATTGGGCCCTGAATTCTTACCTCCGTCCTGAAAGCATATGCCTGTCTCTGAAGGACTTAGAATAAGATATCATCAAGACCTCTTGTCTTCTGCATCTGTTTTCAACATACTGGATCAAGATACCTTCCCAGGAATTTTACTGATGAATAGGGAATACAGGAAAAAGTATTCTGCTCTTCTTTCTGCATCAAATCTTTTGAGTAGCTTGCATCTTCCTGGAGTCAGAGACCAGCGGGTGCCAGCCAGGAAGTCTGAGACAGGAGTGCCAATCATGTTTCAGAATTCAAGTCCAGTGCTTTAGCAATAAACTAGTACATCTTGGCTTCTCCAGAAGTGACTTTTGAGCACTCCACCTCATAGTGGTTTTGAAGACTCTGTGGAATAACACAACTGTCTAGATTGTGGTTTAGACAACTTATTTTACATTCAAGGATTTTATTTTATTTTTTTTTGTTTGCTTGATAATGCAATTAATTATGTTTTGCAACCAAGCATTGAGCATCCAAGCCAATGATTTGTTAAGAATAGATTTAATTCTGTAACTAGAGATTTTCGAGGCTGCTTTTCCATTTGATTCTTGCAGTAGAAACAGCTGGGCCCAAACACCAAGGTAGCAGTTGACAAGCTTTCAGACTCTGGGTTTTGCTGTCTGGGCTTCCCTTAATACAGCTTTTACTTAAATTTGATTCAGTTGTGTTCATTGCTAGCCACGTAGTTCCAGCCTACTTGATAAAATTTTTATTGAAGCCATATCTGTTACATTTGTATTTTTTGTGGATAGCTACTGCTCTTTCCTCCTTGTACCATCTCGCATTGCAACACGGGATTGTAAATCAATAAATTAATGGTTTAATTGTTTTGCCTGGATTCATAAAATATATGTTTGTGTTTACCTTGGTCTGAAACAGAACATGATGCATCGTAGTAAGGATGTAGGGAGAGAGGCTTGCCAGCTTCTCTCTGGTTTCTCACTTCAGGTTCTTCCAGAAATATTCTGTTGCACTCGCTTGGTGCTCGCTTCTAATTTGTCTTTGATTTGGTCTGTTTGAAACCACATGTTCAGTATCTATTTTTGTTTTATCCTGCTCTAATTCATCTAAGCTCCTAGCTGACAGTGTTCAAAGAAAACTTTGTTCCTTCTCATGATTTTTTTTTTCTTTTAGAAGCAGCTGTAATAGAGAGGTTCCCATGCTCCGAAGTAAAGTTGCACAGCTGCAGACTGACTGTGATGTTTTAAAAAGGCAACTGACAACTGAACGATTTGAACGGTAAGATGCTGGTTTTTCAGTGAGGTGACTCTTCTTTCTTCCTCCTCACTTTTAAAGCTTGCTTTTTTTTTCAGTAGTGAGGAACTGCTATAGAAAATTGTGTTTCTGTTATGCAAAATCTAAAATTCTCATCTCGCACTACTTTAAAAAAAAAAAAGGAAAAAAAAAACCCTTGCAGTTTCTGAATTTCCTTGTAAATGTTGTGGGTCTACCACTGCATCTAAAAAAGAAAAACATTTTTAAAAAGTCCTTTCTCATGCAAGCAAACAGAAAGTCGAGTGACATTAAAACGAGGCCGTTTGCAAAATATTGTGGAAATCACCAACAGAAGAGATGGGGTAAAAAGTCAGCTCCTCTTCCTTTAACATCCTGCAGTACCTGTGACTGTACCTGTAACTGAACTTGCTCCCTGTCGGCAGGGAGCGTGCAATTCAGGAGATGCGTCGCCACGGCCTCTCTACATCCTCGCTGCGCGCTTCACCTCCCCTCAGCTCAACCTTAAGGTCTCCCTCGCGTTCTCCAGAACGTACTGTTGTGAGGACAACTGATCAAGCAGCAGCTGAAAAGTAAGCGATTTGATTTTTAGCCGATTGTTTCAGAGTTAGGTGCAAGCTGTGTCCCAATAATACCTTTTGAAATATATAAAGTTCTTACACGTTTTAGGTGCTTCTCACTTCTTCTGATGTTGATTCTCCTGTAAAATGTTGATTGGAAGCAAGAGATGCAAAGTGCTCTCCAAAGGCCACAGAATGTAAGGGATTCTCATTCCCGGTTTTGTTAATGGTCTTGTACCAACTGACAGCTTCCAAATATATATCATCTGGTTATTATTACCATTAATTATATCCAAATATATATTGTCCATTTATTATTAATAGTTCTTTCCAAACAACGCATGGTTCCTATTAAGAGAAACGCCATGGAATGCTCTGAAGTACAGCAATGAAGGAAAGAAACTCTATAGGAGGGTCCAACTAAAAAGCATTTGAACCCTACACGGCAGATGAAACTATCTCCAAAACAAGAGCATAGAAATAATGAATGCCTTTTTCATTGTTAGTGCTTGAATGTTCGAGCTGTCTAAGATCATGGTCACTAGAGTCCATAAAAAACAAAACCCAACCAACCAACCACAGAAGCAAACAAAAAACAACAGCCAAAAAAATGAAATAAACCTCTCACCTGTTCATTTTCACTGCCATTTTTGTTGTTTTAGAGATCAGGGGTTTAGGTGATGTCAGTTACGTGCTCCAGCTCTGATAACTGCCTTTATATCCTGTCTGTCCCATACAGCACAATAAACTGCAGCGACGAGCAGGACAGGGAGAGAGAAAGTGATTGTTTTAGGAAATGTGTGTGCTACAACAGCTATGTAGCTGACTGTAACAGCTCACGAATCTAAACTCCCAGAATGCTAAACTCCCAGAAAAAGAATGCCAAAGTGATAAGATTTTCAACTCTATTTTTGCTAGTAAATACATACGGCTTGTTCCTAAGCTTACTTTTGTTAACAAAACCAGAGTTTTCCTGAGAACTGAGGTCAGCGTGGCATGACCCACATTGTCAGCAATTTTCCTCCTCTTCTGAGAGTTTTGGGACAAAGCAGTAAAAGGAAACTGTAGCAAATGAGATAATGATAGTGGGGATGAAACAGAGGTTATGACTTTGACTTTACAGGTGAGCCATTAGGCAAACCCTGTTGCATTGCAAATAAACATTTTGAGTGAGATAATGATAGATGTTTCTGAGAATGAGCATCAGTAGAGAATTGTCTTCAGTCTTCCTTGCTTTATAGAAGGTTCCAAGAGCGATAAAAATAATCCAGTTGCTATAGGAATACCATGTAGTGAACTATTTCTATCTTACTGTTTGCAGACTTAAACAGTCACAGCTCTGTACCATAACTTACCAGAAAAGATCCCATTTTCATAGAGTTTGTCTTTTTGAATTTTTATTTTTTTTTAAACAACTGAATAACCTGCAGATTAAATTTTCTGCTATCTTTGCCTTTTAAACCTGTCAATAGATTATTACATTAGAATTATCTCAGTAGTACTACCACTGTCTTTCACCCTACTTAATCCTTCCTGGGACTTTACCACAGTAAAGTATACTCTCTAATTACTGTTCTGGAGTGTTACATCTGGGGTTTGTATCTAATCTGATTGAATCTTCTCAAGAAATTCTACTCTTCCTCCTCACCTCACGTTTACTTTGTTAGGCAATGAGTCCATTAACTGAATATAGATTTTTAGGTAATATGCTAATAATTGATATTCAGGAATAATAGAAGAGAATGAGGAGGCTAAATCTAATTACTACTTTTTATCCTAATATTCATTAGTGAAGAATAATAGTTTTATTTTGGAATGTTTTGTGTCTCCACAGAAATGTGAGCTTCAAGGAATAACCAGTACTTGAGCAACTGAAGCAATCCTTGTTGCAAGGACGCTTCTTTTGAAAATTATGAAGGCAGACTTGTATTCTACCTCTGTTTTCTTCAAATGGGCGATTACCTTTGACATTTCTGAGAACTGATGAAGTGATCAACTTTGCAAAATTCTGCTTTCCAACTGGCTGGGGTAACTGTGTTTTGTTGGCTGTTTGACAGGTATCAAGGCCAGCTAAGTTTTGTTACCATTTTGCAAAGATAATGATTAGAAGAAGGAAATAAGTACTTGATATGACAATCTCTTGTTTTCGTTTTACTATTGTATTTGTTTGCTTATCTCCTATGGTTACTGAAGTTTGTTTTATTTTAATGTGAGCTAACACAGAATAACATACATGACCTAATAATGCTGAGCCAATGTATGTTTTATACTAGCACAATTTCCTGTGTTTGGGCTTTTAACAAGTGTTTTCTGTTTACAGCCATTCTTTATGGTATTTAATAGTACTGATTATCTATTTTATGAATGCATTTTGTTTACTGTAACTATTCTTACTAAAAAAGTATATCAAGTTTTTCTTTAATAAAGTTTGTCATCTTAACTACTACTCCTCTCCTTGTTTAATCAGTATGAAACTGCATTTTAAACATTGTCCCAAGAGTAGCTAAAACGTACAGAGACCACTGTATATTTTTAAAGATGTATTGAAATCCTTTTGCTATTATAAAATTATTACTGAAGTACTTCATACTCAATTTTTTTAATATTATCTGGAGAGGGTTTTGACACTATGGTTTTGAAAGAGGTGAACAAAACCTGGAGTCTTTCATGCAGGGAAGAGCTCAAGCTGTCAGAGGTGTGGTACAGTAGTACGGAGCATTATCAAAGTTAGGCTATGAAGCAAGATGTGATTAGCAATCACAGTCATAATATGCTCTTAATGTCCATCTGTGCAGATAATTGTATATCAAATCATTCTTCTATTCAAGAACATACACTTTTCAGGCTGCCATGATGTGCATCCGTAAGTATCGTGCAGAGGATGAGAACTGGGAGGCAATATTGTTGTACGTCCTTGCACTGGCCAACAGGTAGTGTTCTACTTGTCTAATGTTGAATAAAAAAAACTGATTACCAGCCAACATTACAAACATCTCTAAGGTGTAAACAACATATTAAATAACACATTTTTTTCTTTGTTATTTTTCTCTATTTTCTACTAAGATTGATTGATAGAAATTATACAAAACATCGTGTTAATTAGAAGTATTGTCTCATGTATTGTCATGGTTTAGACCATCATGTGGCTGATGTTGATGACATGATCACCACTGTGAAATTACTGTGAGATTACAAAGCTAACTCATCTGTCTCAAAGTCTGTTTTTCCAGTAAATTTTAAACTATTGTTCTGTTCACTGACTTCTGTGCCTAAGTGCAGTGAAATTATTAAATTCTGGCTTCCTAGAAATGCCCAAGACAACTGGTTTTGTGCAGCTGCTTCAAAGAGGTACACACAATGTTGGTAGTCATCTCCAAGAAGGGATGTGTCTGGAAGCACATCTCTCCCCCTGTAGGTCAGAGTGAACAGCCACTGCATTCAGATACATGACAGGTCTCTGGGTTTGTGGTTGTAAACCAAACTATGGAAACATTCCTCCTACAATCAAAATTTACATACATTGCCTTGGCAATTACTTTTCTCTTGCCTAACATTTTAAGAGTATAAACATCATTTTTTTTTTTTCCAGTATGTAAGAATGGATTTCTGAAAAGATCTTTCTGTGGGAAGACTAAGAAATATCTTCTGATTTTTTGGGGTTGGTTTGGTTTTTTTCAAGATACACTCAGTAAGCCTGCTCTTGTTTTGGCAAAGTCTGTTTCCAAGCTGATTTCCTGGGAGGTCACTTCTGAGCAGATAGTCAAACACCACCTTTGCCATGATGTGTAGCCACTCTGCTGACAGAAAGACAACTCTTGCTCAAGAACAACAGATTTCTTCTCTAGAGAGTCACCAAAACCTCTAAGTTTGTATTACAGTACAAGAAAACCCTATTGATTCCAAGCCTGCTCATCACCTGTCTCTCCAGCCTGGAAGCTTTAGAGACCTTTCAGCAACCCCAGTTTGCACCTACAGAGGGGCTGTGAGCCTGAGCTGCAGGACCTCAACCCAAATTCAGGTGCCTCAGTGTTGCCATCTAGAAGGTTATTTTTTTCCTTTTGAGTTTTATAATTCTCATTCATATTACTGCTTTTTTCATTTTTATTCCTGCATCTGCATCTCAAAAAACCAAAATCTTACCTCTGTCTGCATGTTTACATTAATTGTACCTGGTTTTATTCTATATACACCCCAGCTATATCCAACAACTTTGCAGTTTCCTCAAGCTGTCAGAAAAACCGGGTCCTGAATCCCAGGCAGCTGAAGCTCCAGGAGGAGAAAGGGGTTACATGAGGCTGAAGTACACTGATGCTACATCATACCTACTAAAATGAAGGAAAAAAATAACACGTTGAGAAAGAGAAATTCCACTCCAGTGCCCTGAGACAAAACAGAGGAAATAACTCTGCAGTTTCACCTTTTTGAAATAACACTCCATAAAGAATATGAGGAACACAATTTAATTATTATATCCATAGTCACATTACATCTCAGAACATGAATTCAGTATTCTCACTACATAAAGTTCCACATTCAGACTTTCTAGAATAAGGAAGGGAAAAGTCTTTAATGCTGACATCATTTTCCAAGATGCAAAATATTAAGTGAAAACAGTAGTATCCTTTTTGCATACTATGAAGGTAGTGCTTACTGCTTTTAGCAAGAGAAGGGATTATAAATAAAAGTATCTGAACACTTGGGGAAGGGAAGAAACTATATCCGAAGCATTTCACAGAATTAATGCTTTCAAACAGCACTTCAACCCAGTAGAAGAGCAACAAATCCCCAGTTCATTCTGCCCTGAAAGACACTGAAAACAGGAGTGTAACTTGACAAGTATGGCAGTTAACTACAGATATAGATGGAAATCCACCTTATAAAAGCAAACAGCATTTATAGTGTTTGATTCCCTTATACACAGGCACATACTTTGCCAGCTTCTCTTTCCCTTTCTAGAGCTTAGTGGGACTGTGCAATACTGGAGCAGTAGTCTAAAATGTCCTGTATAGTGAATTCCATAGTAATTCCTGATCCAGGGTAGCAGCGAGCTATCAGCCCTTCAAAGTGCTTGTACTGTCGTATAAACTCGTCTTGCATGGAGTGCCACACAACCTGCCAAAGGAAGAAAACTTTAGGCAATGTCAACTGGCACGATACGCTACACATTTGTATGTATATATTTATATATATATATGTGCTACATATGTACTACATACAACTACACGACACGATACAAAACATTGGCTCATGAAAGCGAGTCTCATTTCAGGTGTCATTTTAAAACTAAAGCTTGCTAACAACAAAGTTCAGTAAACTGAGTTGCTGCATTAAAAAAAAAGTTTTTTTTACCCACTGAGAGCTTTAATGTTTACAGTACCCCTACCATATCTGCAAAGGAGGAAATAGCAAAGAAGATGAGGAAGTTGCCCCTAAAGAGGTATTGCTTTTGTCTTTAGACACTCCAGAACAGTGCTACTAATTCACATTTTAGACTTGAAAAAACTGTTAATACATGCTTAACTCTTTAATTATCATATACTCTCTAAACTTACTAGAACAAAAGAAAAAACTTCATACAACTATCAGAAAAAATGTAACAAAGTATATTCTGCTATAGTATACAAGATAAATTTGATATCAAGTTAAGATTGATTTAAATCTAGTTCTCTCTTCTACTTGAAGTAGAACACCCATTAAACAGTCAGTGAGGAAATCAGGATGGAAGTTTCTGAACATTATCTCTACCACCCAAGTTCAAATAATGTTAAAAGAAACAGAATCAGAGCGGGATCATAAAAAGCTCTGCTCAAAACTCACGTTTTTTCAGTGTTATGCTGAAGTTAGGCACTTCTCACAGAATACAAATGCAAAAGCAACAAGCCCTTGTGTGAACATTACAAGGATTTTAAGCCGTGATTTAGTTTACCTGAAGTAAGTTTTCTTCTTCACAGAGATGTTTATCTACCTTCTTGTAGAGATTATCCAATCCCTTTTTCACTTCTTTACCAGGGTATTCCTTTATAACTTTACGAAGCTCTTGTTTATTAAAAGCCAATTGATAGCTCACTTCCTCTTCTCGTATACCTTGTGCCACACGAGCTTCAACACCTTCAAAAAAATGCTAACAAATCACAGCATTAATGAGTACCACAGTTCTAAACTAACTGGCTTCATTTGACAAGCATTTGTGTAGTTAAGGCTTGATTCTGCTTGACAACTGTTGTGTTTCCCCCAGTTTTGGTTTTTTTCAGTTGGGCATGAAGTAGTGCTCAGCCATAAACATTAAAGCCAAACTCAACAGAACAGTGCTCCGTAAGTACTATAGTGGGAAACTGAAATCAGTCATTTCTAGAAACAAGCTTTTCTTTGAAACCTTGTAACTAACACTGAATTGGCCTCAAAATCCTCAATTAATGAGGCCATTGGATCTTTCAGATAAATGGAGTCAAGTACCCCAATAGGAATTTCGCTACTTAAACCATAATTACACAACAGCAACATTTGTTTGTAGCTGCCCTCTCCCCTCCCTGCACCAGTTGCCTCAACAGGATAAAAATGGAGGGAAGTATGCCTATGAAGATCCATCTAGAGCCACATTATCCTTTGAAACAGTGCACTGGGTCTGGCCAGGACAGGGTTAACTTTCTTCATAGCAGACCAGATGGTGCCGTGTTTTGGATATCAGGGCTGATAACACTTCAATGTTTTAGTTACTGTTGAACAGGTCCACCCTAGCCAAAGGGTATTCCAAAGCAGGGAACATCACCTGCAGCTATATAAATTAGTAACTCTAATTTAGAGGAGGGGGCAGGGGTGGTGTTTGTCTTCAAGATAGCTGTCGCTCAGAAGCTGGCTAGCTGTCAGTCTGCTTGTGGGAGGTAGTGAGTGACCACCTTTGCATCACTTATTTTTTAAAATACCTCTCTCCCTCTCCCGATTAAACTATCTTCATCTCCATCCCCAAGTTTTCTCACTTTTGCTCCTCCTGTTTGCAACCCTGGGGAGGGGAAAGCAAGCAAGCAGTCAGTTGTGTTGCAGCTTAGGTGCTGGCCAGAGCCAACCCACAACAAATGGAAGAAGCAACAACACATTTTAATTTTCAAAAAGAGAATACATCTTAGATTTTTCAGAAATTAAATGGCTGAAATCCTGCTTACAGAAAAAAGCAACAGGATGTGTTCCTGTGTGGCAAGCCCTAGGTGATCCTGCCCTGGCAGTGGGGTTGGACTCAATCTCCAGAGGTCCCTTCCAACCCCTACCACTCTGTGATTCTACTCTAGATGCAGCGATGAAGAGATCAGAAAGTGCAAACTAAACATTTGAGAAAGACTACTCTGTACCATAGAAATGCATATGAACTCAAATATACTTACATTTAATTTCTCAAGAGGCTGTCCGAGCGAGTAGATGACGTAAGACTGAAGATGATCGGTGTATTTCTGTTTGGCTTCTTTTTTCTCAGCCTCGAGACAAGAAATTTTCAAGCGGGAAAGTGTTGCGAAAATATGATGGAAGTTCTCCATCATGACCACATCTCTGGGTGTTTTCTGGCTTTCATTAGCTACTTTCTCAACTGAAAGTAAAAGGAAGCAAAATACTTAAAATACTAAAAGGACAACCAAATTCAGGAAAACATAACCAATAAATGTCACGCTGTCAGAAAAGGAATTTTGGGTTTTATGTCAATTCGTATGAGTGATTGTCATAACTGCCATTAAAAAAAATAAATCAGTATCTGAGAGCCTTCAAAAGAAGTAACAGATATATACAGGCTCTAAGACCATGAAATTTGTACACCAAAAAAGTCACTTATTAAAAAAAAAAAAAAGGGCATTTATAAAAACAATACAAAATAGTTACTACATATGGGTCTCATTTACATAAGTGAGAAACAACTCACATTCTGTGGAGACTTACAAGAATGTTTTCATTATCCCTAATAAATTTCCCATGATAGAACTATATAAGAAAAGTCTGTTTCTTCAACTATTTAAGAAACACTAAAGAAAGTTGATTCCCCTCCTTGCTAGAACAAAAATCTTCAACAGCATTCTAAGTTTTTTTTTAAAAATGTACTTCTTTGTCTTTTGCTTATTAGTTTTATAGTCAAAGTTGCTGTCAATCTCTAAATCTAACAATAAAAATGGATAATCCTGCACATGTGTGTCTTCCTTTTATCCTCACACCTAAAAAACAAAACAAAACCCAGAGCAGGCAAAAGAAATCCTACCTATCACTCCCTCACTGCACCTAAACGCAGGCTGAAAGACGAGGGCTTCAACCAAGAGAGTGAATACAGATTACAAATTCATTTCAGCCAGTGCACTGAATTGCCAACTAGGAAAAGTCTGCTACTGACAATTTTGTTCTCGCCACCTAATTTTCAACATCTCCCCCAATTCTACCTGCAGTACTCTATCTTTTTGACCTGTTTCAAACATTACTCGTGAATTAAATATCCTACTGCTTGCACTGATTTTGTACTTAATTTTAACTATTTCATCATCATTCTTTACTTCTATCCCTTATCCTCCCCCATCATAATTCTCTGTTCTTTGAGTGTGCTCCATACTTTTCTGAAACAGATTTTGTTTCTTTTTCAGTGTTTGACTGGCGTAATTTCAAACCTCTTTTAAAACATGCTTTTTAAAACTCTTCCTAGGCTAATCATTGTATCATTGTATAATTTTGTCTGTCTATTGTTGTTTGCTTGGTTTTACTTGAACAGTAAATTCCTAAGGACAGAAGAAGGGTGAAAAAAACTTTCAAAATTCACTCTCCTATCAGCTGGGATGCTCCTGCTGACTACATATGGACTCTAGTCTACTGTACCATGAGGTAGCGTCTCTTCACAATATCCTAATATGTTCAGAACCACTACACTATAATTTCCTCAAACCAGCTTTATTTCCTCTGTCTCCTCTTGCCCAATCTTCCCCTAAAAAAAAAAAAATAAGGTAAATCTCAGCGGTTGGGAATTACTATATGCGGAACTGTTAGAATCAGCACAGAGAGATCTATCTATTGGTGCATTTCCCCCCTTTTAAAAGGGAAGGACAAGTTTTCCAGAGTTCACTGGCTTGTATATCCCCCTCACCTGTTTGTTGGGGTGGGGTTTTTTCCTGCTAATGTTAAATAAAACCAATAGAACAAGGGCGTTGCTGCTGGTTTTCCAGACTACAGCTGCAAAAAAAGGGAGGACTGGAGGCACGTTCTGCTGTGTCAGGCTAGGACACAAAGGACCTCATCTGCCAAGAAAGGATCAAACTCATAGCCAGAACTCAAGTGATTTCTTTTAGACAGGGCTGTGATGATGAACAGTATTAAGAAAAAATGCCAGGGATCCAATCCAGATTCATCTCCTCGTTTAAACTACAGTGGGGGAGAAAAGACAGGAAACTACTTCAGATTGAGCATGTCACGTTGCTGCCACCTCTCTCTTCCTCTCTAACTTCCACCTCCCTCTGTCATAACTGAAAGTTACTTTACAGGTATGCACAAAGGGAAATATCTACAGTTTACTCTTAAAAAACATACTACAGTGAAAACGTTTACACTTGCTCTCCTACCAATAACAGAGAGAACCAAAATCTATCACATGGCTTGCAATAGAGTCTTAAAAATAGATAAAATTCATCTGTTAATTGGAGCAAAACTACATATAAATAGGAAGCAACAATCCTTTTAGTAACCATGACAACCTCAGAAGACTTACCACTGACAAAAACAGCTCTAATCAGTTTTATGTAGGCTTTATCTAGATCTCCTCGTCGTTCTGCGTTTTTGAAAATTGATTCAGCCAGGGCTGCAAACTCTTCAAATTCAGCAACAAACGGAAGGATTCCAACTTTACTCTTCTTTGAGATTTTCACTTCATCCATCTGCTTCATTTGATTACTCTTATATTCAAAACAACAACAGACGTTAGTATCACTGTAACGTACGACTACAGTCCACATAACTAGTAGAAGAAAAATGCAGACATACCGAAAAACTGGCATTTATTCCAAGACAGAAAAAATATTTACCTTTCAATTATTGTATCTACTTAATCTTCCTCCTTTTTCGCCCTCAAAAATTTGTTATAAAATAAGATAATTGGAAAGAAAAAAGGAAGATGGGCAATTATAATCTTCATAATTATTAATCTCTATAATCTAACTAAGAACTCCACTTTTCTTATTCAGCCAAGCTAACAATTCCTTTTGCTATAGGAAGTTTCTTTAATCTTCTGCCAAAACTGTATTTCTGAGTATAATCCAAACAAGTATCAGCTTCAAAATATTTTAAGCATTAAACTGATCAAAAATAGACAGCCTTCTTATGAGTGCCTAGCGACAAATTTCATTTATGACAAGACAAAAAAGTTATACTTGCAACTGTTTTTGCATTAATCTTTTCATATTTCATGCAATGGTCACATTGTATTAGCAAAAGAAAGTTTCTGACAGTAGGAGCTGCCTCGGCTACTGCCAAAAGCTCTGACATCTTATCTAAACCAGATTTTTCTTAGAAATAAGACAGAAATAACTGAACATATGGAAGAGATGTCTTTTTGACATATTAATCTCAAAGGGGGAAAGCAAAACCCTCCTAAGTACATGAAGTTTTGTTTTGGTAAGAAACAAGGGCAGAGAGAATACAGTTCACTTGACTGACTGCGGTAACCTCAGTAAGAGTACAAGTTTAAACAAACAACTCAAGTCAGCTACCTCACAGCAGTGAATGAATGAGTTGTACTTGTTACAGATAGCCAATTACTGAAGAAAACTAGACTGGAGAGGAAAAAGAAACATAACCACCAATGAGTTGATCTTTTTTCGAAGGTTTGGCCAATAGAAGAGCATTAAAGTTACTAATTTTCACTTCAAATTAAAAGCAAAAACTTAACTTCAAAGAAATGCCAAATCCAACTGGGTATAAGTGGGTTTCTTATAGGAAATATTACGGTTAACAATCAGAATAACTGAAGAACTTACAATGCATTTATCAAAGTTCCTTTTGACAGTCACCAAAACGTTTCCAAGCGTCGTGCTGAGAAAGGAAGCTGGGTCCACATTTTGTGCTGTCCATACATGATGGCTCATCTTAACTAACATATAAAGGGAATTAAAGCTATCGATCTTGTCCCCCAGCGCTATAAGATTATTCAGCTCAGGTTCGATACAACGAAATATTTTTGTCATCATCTGTCGGATCATGTCCTTCCTATTAAAAATGCATAAGATAAAAATATTACTCTGACAGTTTACTAGGCTTTTTTGCACGTTCTAGGAGAAATTTTATGAGATACAGTAGTCTTATCTGCATTCAACAAGTGTCACGATTTTCAAAATGCTGCTAAGGAAAGAAATTCTAATGGCACACCACAAAAATCAACAGTCACAGGTATAAAATATTCCAGTAAGTGTTTTCTGTGTGGAAGCTAATACAGAAATCTGCTAAGCATATTTCCCAAAGCATATTTTACATGTTTCGGTGTCTACTTCCACTTTGCAAACTATTAGAGAATTAAGCATCTTTTTTATATACTACTATAGACAGAAACATCCACCCTATATACAAAAATTGTTATATTTACTGCCACATTTAGTGTCTAGGTACAAGAGTTCAGTATTCACTTTTAGTAAAAGTGAACCATTTCTGATTAGAGAGAAAAAAAAATTTATATGCCAAATAAATTCACATGTAGGCTTAAGAATCAATAATAAACAACAGCAGCACATACTCAGATGATATTGTTTGTGGAACACCAGAAGTGTATGAACGAGATAAAGTCCCTCCATCCATTTCCTCCGCTTCATTCTGTAAGAACAAGGAATGGATAAACAGGAAACTGAAAGCTTTTCACTTAAATATAGAACTGGAGACAAGTATATCTGACAACACCATAAATTTTAATTTATTTTTTTTTTCTATTTCCCCATCAAACTATCAAATACAATGGTTTGCAAGGTTCTGGTAGTTTTCTGGTCATGTTCCAGCAAATACAACACTATCCACAATTACTGCCCTTTGCCTTCCTACACAGCCTGAGGAAGTGCTAATTGTGATTTTCCAAGGAAACCCAGCCGTGGCAAAAGAAACCTGTCAGTCCTTCCTTAACAGATTTTGTATTGGTCAGCCAAAAATAAGGATTCTGCCAGCTAATGGAGAAAAAAAAAATAATACTGAATACCTGGATGACATAATTCCACATAAATTCAGAAGTTATCTTTTATACAGGTCTCTTATGAGCCCTGTTCAGCATTTTTTTACTGAAGGGAGAGAATGAAGAGTCATACCATTGTTGTTCCCGAGATGCTCTGATGTTGCTGTAGTTTGAAAAATTTACTAATGAAGTCCTGTTCTGCCAGACACAAAGGCTCTAGTTCACTTAATACTTGCTCGAAAATCTAAAGAAAAGCCAAATATTTCATCAACACACCAAATACCAGGAAGAGTTAGCACTATTCATTTTAACTGCATACGATTTTATACTTTCTATCTTCAGTAAGCTTTAGAAGGCCTATTTCACACACAACATGTAGAGGAACTAAATGGAATCTTACAATCATAGGATAATACTCCCATCTGTATATTTCTTAGAAACTGCCTTTATTAGTTGTGTGGTGCAAACTGAATTTGAAATACACACGTTTTAAGATTTAAACAGTACAGATTTTTAAACTGTAAAAGAAGGGTATGTAAGACTCTTCCTAGTACAAAACCAAGCAGGAATCCTATGCAACATTTTGGCTGTACCTTATCAAATTTTGTTCTGTCGGCCACATCAAGGTCAGAGGCAGACATGTTTCCCATATCCAGCAGCGAAGACGACTGAGACCTACGGTTTCCTGAACTCTGAACAGAGAGTTTATTTAGGCTAGAAGTAGAGCCAGTCAGTTTTCCGGAGCTTCCATGAAGACCTGTGAAACAAAAACACTATGAAGGAGGGAAGATAAGACAGAATAAAAAAAACTCAAGAAGAACAGGTTCATTACAGAACATGAGATCAAGAGTTGCCAGTAGGCCTACATTAATATCAAACTCATTCTTTGCCTAAGTTGCAAATGCTATGAACATACTCTTTTCTCATTATAAAGTAGCTTAAATGCTTTAGCAAGGTTCAAAGTATGGTGTAGCTATATAAGCCCTTACTGTAAAGTAGGAGAAAAGGTATAAAAGGAGCAAAACAAGAACACTGGGATAGGTATTCTCCTTGAAAGCTTGGAAGCAAAGATTAGTTATGAACTTTGTGAATGTACTTTGGGCAAAGGCTGCTACAGGCAGAAGAATTAATCCACAAGAGGGAAAAAATGTAAACGTTTTATATGTACACACAGGCACTTTTTCATCGGGAACTTGATCCTTCTGCTGTTAACATCCTTTTGTCTACATAGTTTGCTTCAACAGTTTTGCTGGATCTACAATCCTGCAGTAACTCTGCTGCTATTGCTCCCCTCTCCTTTCGATCATAATTAACATTCAGATATTTCTTTCCTGATATTGTGGGGCCTTCTAGGTGAGGAACATATCTTCCCCCTCCTCCCCAAAAAAAATCTCAGAAACGTTGGAACAGGATGGGGAAAGCTAGTAACAAAAAGAGACAAAAAAAAGTCCTTGATATTTGACCCTCATGTAAACTTCTTGCATCTCAACCACAAAGAAACTTGAAAGCAATCTGCAAGTTTCATTTTACTGCTATGTTGGTATCTAGTCTAGGGACACAAGACAAAGTCTATGGCTCTAATAAAAGTTGTTACCTCAATTTACTGAAGAGCTGGAAAACTGTAAGCTCTCGAGCACAAACGTATTTTTTAGCTGATCTAGTAGCATGGGAAAACAAAAAAATGTTGCCTTTACCTGCAAACCTTCTCGGCTTTTATGTTGAGCCATTTTACCTGTGCTTCTTTTTTTGCTTTGCAAAAACAATGATTCTGCTAAGACTTATTTCATTCTGAACAGAGTGCTTCAGTGCTAGGTAGATCTTCCATGATGCAGCACTACATCTTTACATTGACACACATGCATTGACAATACCAACTGATGCAACTAGTTAATACTCACTCTCAGTTTCCTGTTTGACAGCACTTTCTTTTCGAGGCAGTGTAGCTGGGATGGATTAGGTTGCAAGCAAAGACAAAGACAAGTTAAAATGCAGTTTGCACAAACCATGCACAAGATGCAAGTTAAGCTCTAACTGGAAAGAAACATGCGGAGAACTATAAGCAGCAAGTAACTACATTGCAAACACATTTAGTTGGAGAGGTACTATTCCAGAAATTCAGTATCTAAGCTACATGAAAAACAGAGTAAGTTTCTAGGTTTTAAACTTTGGGGTTTTTTTTTATATAGCATCTTCAAAGAAGATTTTTGACAACATGTATTTAAGTTCTCCCAAATTGAGAAGTCCATTCATTTAGGGTTCTATGTGTCAGAGTGAATATTGTGAAAGACTCAGTTTCCAAGATCAATCATCATTTCCGTAATAGACATGAAGAAAATAAAATGTACTTGTGTAGCTTTGTACTGAGTCAGAGATACTGTCCGTGCCTTCAATTTAAAAAATACATAGCAATACTGCAAAATCATTCCTGTTGACAGTAAGACTGGCTAACCTTTTCTGGTGTTTGCAGATCAGGACATTGACATAGAGAATACAACTTTTGTATTCACGCTGCAACAATAATTGATGACTGCAAATTCAGAAAGGATGAAAACAATAAATATATAGTAAAAAAAAATAAATCTATAAGGTTGGTTTGTTTGATGGTTTGGTTTTTTTCACTTTTCCTGGGTTTTTTTGGTTTGTTTTTCAGAATAAAAGTTTCCCCGAGTGGACTTCAATACAAAATTTAGAGTCAACAGACATTTGTAGTACCTAGAGAATCCCTAACCAGTAAAAGGCATTTGCATACATACACTAAAAGCAATATGTGGTATTAAGAAGTTCTTGATGAGGATGGATGCTACAAGCCCCCCAGAATGGAGCAGGCAAGCAGAACCTACTGTAATAGAATGAGTAAAAAATGCTAAATGCCACAAACATATCTTAAATACCAGATGTTCTCAAGTAGGCAACACTACTGACAATTATAACGTCAAACCCAGATTTAATTCGAGCCTGGTTTTCAGAACTTGGGGGTTTGGGCAGTTTTTGAATACAAAGGTTTAGGCCTGATGTATTTAGCACAGGCATCAGTCATGCATTGGCCCCACTTCACCATCATCCTCACTTCCCAAACGCATGGGACGGTATTTCAGAATGTGAGGAACTACAGGTATAAATCAGGCCCTGCATAATCAGGGGATCCATGGTGGCTTTTGAGAAGCCACATCATATAAACGTATGACAGTAGTAGCACTCTTTCCCACATTGAAGTTATGGTATTTAAGTATCAAAGTCTTGGCTTCATCCCATTTTTGTTTTGCCATAAAAATGCAGACAAAGAACCTTGCACTAGCGCAGAATGCCAGAATTCTCCCAGCATCCCCTCTGCGTTTGAGGCATTCCAGTAGCAGTGCTATTCCCAAAGCACAAAAAAAATGGCAAGAACACACACCAACACAGCCTGGAAACAGGTCATCTTTAGTGTCCAACTGGAGCATTATGCACCTACACTATTCCTTAAGTAAGTTTACTAGCAAGAAGCGTTTTATTTTTAATTCAACTATTAATAGTACAACCACTACCTTCAACACAGAAGCCTTTGTAATTACACATCGTTATAAGCTGTTACAAAATAAATACATTTGCACAAATACACAACAGAAGCCTTCTCAAGGTGCAGCTCATGCTGGTGAATTGAAGGATCTTCTCTTTTTTTTCCTCCAAAAAGCCTGATCATTCCATAACATTTCAGAAAGTTAGGAAATTGCTACAAAAGCTGTCTCCTCACAAACACAAATCCCAAAAGAAGTGCCCAGGTAAAGTGTTCAGAATGTTTTAGAAATTAATATATATTAAAGTGGGGTTTTTTTCCTGCAGTAAGATAGCTTTACAAGACTTACAAATTTAATTATTCTGACAGTGACACATTATGGCGCCACTTGCTCTCTAACAGCTTGCCAAAGACTTATATTTTCAGCTTCCCCCTCCCTCAGTCAAGCCTCACCACCCTCCTGCTTTCTTCCTTTCATTACTTTTTTCTGCTCTTTACCATCAAACATCAAAGCAGAAGTTCAGGACCCCAAAACAGGCTTGACAGAACTTGCTAGTTAAAGCTGCACATCATTTTGGAATTTAGAATTTGGAAACTGGTGAACTGTGGTAAATATAAATATTTAAAACAAGTTTTGAAATGGAGCACTTTAAAATACAGGATAGCCAATATATAAATATAACTATATCACTGTTGCTCTCTAAATATTCAGATTATTTTTTTAATAAGCTTCACTTCCATATTCACACACTAGGTTATTTAATCCTAGCAGGAATACATACTCTCTTAAATGGAAAGACCTACCATTTAACAAAGCATGATTTCTAGTCTCAGACTACAAAGGTAAATCCCACTGAAAACACAACGAAATACACAGGTTTTCTTGGGCAGAATTAGCATTAGCACTAGCTTCTTCAAAATCCACCCAAAACCAGAACTAATAGCAGAAGGAGCACGCACATGTACTGCCCAAGCTTTCTTTCATTACTAGAGTTGATTTTCCAATAGAGAAAGTTCAAGTAATAAAATATGGCTGGTAGGTTGTTAAAAAGTGAGAGTAGATATGAAAATCTGAGAAATCCGAGAAGCATCACATTTTATCTTTCCATCTTGACCAATTTCACAAGATTTCCGTTGTGCTACTTTGGTAAAACTTCCCACTTCCACAACACCAATCGTATTTTGCATCTAACTTCTACCTTGCCGAAAGTAAACAATTTTATACCGTTGTAAAATTGGCCCTAGGTGTTGTAATGAGAATTTTATGAGCAAATAAAAAGATTCAAAGCAAGATATGTGCCTCCTGGAGGCTTACCAAACTTTTTTCCTTCTCTGGTTGTGCCCGTCATCTTGATCTTGGCAACTTCAAAGAATTCTTTTATTTCCCTTTCATATAGTCGTGATAAATAATCCATATAATTCTTAAAAGAAAAACATAAAGTTATTTAACATGTATACATATTGACTTTGGTCTGTTACAGTTAAATTGTTCTTGAAAGCCAGTAAGTTCTACTTAATAAACTGGTTTGCACTCTATATGTGTATATGTATCTATGTAACACGCACAAAAATACATTCATGATATTTAAGCAGGTTATATTCATTTTCCTAGTGAGTTCATTGAGCATCAATCAGAAACTGCTGCTTCTCCTCCACAGAGAAAAATATGCCATGTGGTACATACTAATAGGATTACAAACAGTAAAGCATAATAGAAGTCAATTCAAGGGTAGAAGGGAGAGAATTCAGCACCGTCTTCTGCAGCCTCTTTTACTAGACTCTTACTATGCTCACAAAAAGCAAATAGGATGCCATTCCTACACATCTTCCTGAGTACATAACCTTCTTTGTTACTATTCTCAGAAGGAAAACAGAAAACCAGAAGATTTTGAGAGGCACAAGCTCTATGTGCTTACTTAAAAGACTCAATCGATCCCAAAATCATTTGTTTGCAACACCGCCAAAAACAAGCTCAAATTTTAAAAAGATAAGAGGCACAACAACTGAAATGAGTTTGAAGATTATCTGGTTTGATTAGATTTTTAGTACAATGGTTACAGTAATATTTTATCAACAAAGATCACCCAAGAGGTTTTTTTCATGGGTTCTTCAAAATTTTCTTACTTAGCACACATAACACAGAAATATGGAAGTCTCCTAATTTTTCATGAGAGGATCACAAACATGTCAACAAACAACTATTTCAAAGCCATTTTAAGAGTCTAATTTAAATCTTCCATGGTTGAGTTTTTAAGAATGACAGTACTTTAATAAAAGACTTGTTTTGTTAGGACTTTCCCTCGACTTCTATCTAAACATTTTCTATACTTCCATAGTAATTTTTTCACTCCATATCAGTTCTAAACAAGGTTGTTAAAAGTTACATTTATAAAAAAGCCAAAATTTTCTATTTAATCTACTTTAAAAGAGACCTCTGAAGTTTTTTCCATCTGCAAATGAACACCTTCTGAAATAAAGATGTCACACAGGCAATAAGTACATCAACATGAAAACAGCTTAATTATTTTTCTTACTAGACTGTAAAATGGAAAACTCATTTTACATAAATACTACTATCTTATGAGAGTCACAATAGAGACACAGAATCTTAGAGGGGGGGGGATACAACAAATACCCAAAAATAAAGTTTCCTACACCGAAGAGGAACAAGAAAAGAGAAGCAGTGTGTTAAATTTAATAGAAAGGAATATTAAAAGGACACGCACATACACACAGGCAATTCTTTCAACTCTCAAAACCAGCATACTATATACACGCTCTAACATCATTTGAGCACTTCACATACCTTTGTTAGCCCTTCATATTTTCCATAATCTGTATTCTTGAGCCACTCCATCAGTTTAGCGTATCGAAGTAAATCTCTGTGAAATGGATGGTGATTGGGTAACGTCAATTCGACAGAGTGCTGGGCAAGAGTAGAACTCTGATCGTGACCCTTCGTAAGAGAAAGTATTAAAGTAAATCTCAAAGCACTATGCAGATGTACTAGACCTCTCCTGGAAAACTTAAAATGTAGACAGCATCCCATTCAGACACAGAAAAGCATCAAAATATCTTGCATGAAAAAATCTAGAGATGCAGATTGAAAAGGACACCTAACACAATACAGGCACCGAGATATTACAGCTGTGGCAGGTAATGCACCTTAGTAAGCTTGCTCATTGTAAGGCTCTTGTTGTTTACCACTGCCTTCATGGCGAGTAAACTTGGTGTTTTCTGCATGAGAATGCAAGGTACGCCTGAGTGAAGGTTTAACAAGGAGTGTGCAATTGTTTCTGAAAAATTCTAAGAGATGATTACACTATTTCTCTAAAAAACAATAAAAAAGTCATCCATAGCTGCTTGTTTTTGAAGATGTTGTTCCTGTACACTACCATAAGACATTGCAAGCCCCCAGTTAACGGGTGGCCTAGGTGTTAATGATGAGCTTTATGATATGCCTCTGAAAGTCTGCTCCAGTTCAGTCTGCTTTAGTCCACTTTGGTCAAGTCTTAAAAATATCAGTGCACACACATTGTCTCTCCCTCCATACAAATACAGACACACACACACACACACTTTCAGTAAACATTTACGAGGTAGACTAATCCACTTAACAGCAAGCTCCTATTTCACAGTTCTCATTTCCTCTGGCTTATCTCCTGAATAACACACTACCCTTTAACTGAAGATCATATCGTATTGCTTGAACAACATATGATTTAGCTTTTTGAAGCTTTCAGGTGCTCAACTCAGAAGCTCCCTTGGCAATTCCGAAGCCTGGGAAGCAAGGTAACAGCACAGTTCAGCCACGGAGCAGACCACACAATCACTAGCTCTGGGTTAACGGAAGGGAGAATGGAACTTAGTTTCAAAATTTATTTAGTATTTTCTGAAAAATCTTTTTTTTACCAAGCTTGCAACAAAGAAAGCAGAAGAAATTGATCTTAAGTATAGTTTGTGTTATGGCAGCATAGAAGGATTGTCCTAACTATAGTCTCCAGTTCCTGTAGTGTAACTTGCAGATGGTTTATGCAGGTTAGTTGATGGCAGTCCCTGACAGAGGAAGCATTCCTGGGCAGTTCCTGTCTCATATTCTGCCAACTTGTCATATCCAAGATACACAGTTTAAAAACTGTCTTTGCATGTCTTTAAGTTGGAACAGAAGCCTGTTGGGATCACAGAGTCAAAACTAAAGCAATTCTGTCTTACCCGTCTCTATGGTATTGGGTACTAATCAGTTCAAGTCTTTGGTTAAAAAAGCCCTAAAAGCTTCCACAATACATTCACAGATATTTGTGTTTTAAAAAAATGAAGTCTTCATATTATTTGTAAAAGATTAACCTTTATTAAGTAATGCAATGTGAACATGCCAGCTTCTGAATAAAACTGGACTACTTTTTGGTATCCAACATAAACATGGACTTAGAGTCCTCTTAACTACATAAACTGGGACACAAACAGACCCAAAGAAACCAGTCCCAGACAACCTCATTCATTTATTCTCTCAGGCAACGGGAAAGGGTCACACTATAAATCCCTCGTCTACAAACAGTCTTACAGTCTGACTCCACCAAAAAGCTAATAAAGGGTAATTATTGCAAGCCCTCATGTAGAACTGAGAACCAGCCA
Source organism: Actenoides lindsayi (assembly GCA_025331215.1). Lineage (NCBI taxonomy): Eukaryota > Metazoa > Chordata > Aves > Coraciiformes > Alcedinidae > Actenoides > Actenoides lindsayi. Next base: position 25,766 of record WTSP01015140.1, on the reverse strand, counting down.
GCGTTAGCCACGCAGCCGCTGCTGTGAGTACTGAGGCCACACTCGATACCGTCTGTACTTCTGGGCGTGCACACTGCAAATATTTTCAACAGAGCTTTGGTACACTTTTATAAAAACTAGATACAGAAAAACATTTATGGTTCTCTCTCCCCTACACCCTGGTGTGCAACATTCCTACGGCACACATTTTAATGCTCAGGTTCATGATAGTTTTAAGACAATTTACCTGGTGGCTTTCACAGCTTTCTTCATCTGTGTCAGCCCAAAGGCTAGTTCATATTACTGCTCAGGACACTTGGCTATCCAAATTTTTATTGCTTCTTTCATCTAACAATTTTATGCATGTCCCTTCATTACATACAACTATTTATTTTTGCTTAGTAGTTGCATTCTTTGTAAAGCCAGCTGACAAATCCTCTCTGAAGATAAATTCCCTAAATTTAGACTGTCCTAAAATTATGTCCTGATTAAGTCTGCTCCAAAACATCATGGAGCTTCTAGATGTACCTTCTCCATCTAATTAACAGGCTTCCCCTCACTACACATACATTTATGTCAATTGTTACCAAATTATACAAGTTTGTTATTCAGCTACTTTAATAGTTTCAAAGCTTCAAACAATTCCCTATTTCAAAGGCAGAAAGCCCAGAGCTGCCTTTTCATTTAATGCTGAACCTATAGGTTGTTTTGTTTAACATAAATCTTTAAAATTATAGACATACAGTAAGGTTAATCAAATATGATCAGGACACAGTAAAGAGAACTACGTTAACTGTTAGTAACAGTTACTGCAAACGGTTTTTAACACTGCAGCAAATCCAAAGTTGCATTTCTGTTTAAAACTTTTAAGGTTTATTCTCATTTTTATGTAAAGGAGACAAATCACCTTAATATCTTACAATAGTAGTTTGAATCACAGCATTGGGTTTCTTTGTTTTAAAAAAAACAAACCCAACCCCACAATGTCATACTTCTAAGATAATAAACTGAGGCCAAAATGTCAACGGAACTTACGTATTCCAGCTAATGAGTTTTGAATCAGAATGTCTTCCTTGTGTTTTTTATGGTTAGCTGCCTACACAACATCAGGTTTTCATTTGCCATTTTAATTTACAAATCTTTATCTGCCATTGTTTTTTCTGAAGTGCTTTATTTTATTTTTTTTTAAAGAAACATTCTGAACAAGTAATGCAACTCTTCAGAGGTTAAAGGTCACAAAGTATTCCAATTAGACATTTCAAAAACACGGGACTGAGAAATTGCTATATTCTATTAATAAGAGTCACAAAAGTTCATTTTAGTAAGATAACGCAAAAATCTGTTATACAGCCAACACCTCAAAATTAAGTACACAACTTTTACAACAAGCAGAAAAGCTTTGCATAGTCTCATCTCTTGCAGTTAATGAACTGTTGCTGCTTAACCCTACAGTGAGGTCATATATTTTATCTGTTGACTAACACAAGTAACAGCAGGCAAAAACTTTTCAGAGGGCAGGTTTATATGGAAGACAATGTGAAGCCACTAGTAGTACCAGAATTTAAAAAAAAAATTTTAAAAATAAAAAATAAAAAAGATTTACATTGTAAATTGGTAATACCATTCTTAATAGCACTGGAAAGTGTTTTTAGTATTTCATCTAATACTCATAGTATTACATAGTAATAACTTCTTACCATTTTAAAAAATAAAATCCTCAGAACAGAACATCAGAGGAAGCATTCTGTTAAACAGCCACTTTCAAATTCAAGTCCAATAGCCAAACTTTGTGAATGCATTTGCACAGGACTTAGACAACACAGCTTCTGTTTGCTCATCTAGAGGCCAGGACACATAGTCTGTGTGCTCAGTTTTTCAAAATATGAAAAGTAATAGGAGAAACCTATTAAGAAACCTTCTTAAGAAGCTAAAGACAAAAAAATAACATGCTCTAGAACTGGAATTCTTCTGCAAAGTGAAGCAAACATAAGCAGCATTTATCTTTGCCATAAAAAATCTGGGCTTGTACTCTCAAGTGCAATTTTCTATACAATTATCCAGCATAACTCTACTCCATTTTCTGTACATAGTCTAATACATAAAAATTAAAACTTCTAAAACTTTAATCGCTCTGATATGAGCGAAAAAAACAGAATTACTTTTTAATTACAAATAATACAATTTGACACAACAGCAGCAGCTGTACAGTTGCACACACATTATGATTTCCTGGAAATGCTTTTCCTCCATACATCTCAATCTGTCTCTTAGCAATTTCTGGAGATCAGATCAGAGGCATGTTAGCTTATAAATAATAATTAAAGCTTGAGGGCTGACAAAAAATAACAGAAGTGAGAAGGGGCATAAGTCTGATGCTCTGCAGTCGGTAAGGACAAATTTCTTTTTGTAAAGCCAAAGATGCAGCAGCTAGTTAGGTAAGTCAAGCTCAAAAAAAAAAATTAGTTAGAAAAGCTTGCATCAAACCCGATGTACTCACTGGAACTGAAATAGAGTGGGACCTGTTATAGAGTCGAAGGAGGGTCTGAGTAAACTAATTGGAGATAAGAAAATACAGATATTAAAAAGTTGACCTAAAAAAACATCCATCCTTTAGGAAACAAACCTCAGGACACTGAGTTCTTAATACTCCAAATTAAGGCTCAAAAATAAAGGTTTAGGCATTTTACTTTGTATAATGTTTTTTTATGGCCCCTGACATTGAGACAGCAAGTGCTCCAGTGTTCTCAATGTCTGACACCCTTAACAAAGGTCAATGCTTTTTCTCCTCTACATTAGTCAAGCTTCACAATTAAAATAAATCCTTATATCACATGATGTGTTTAATTCAGATAGCACCCACTAAAAAGAGCTGGTTGGTTTGTTTGGGTTTTTTTTTAAATGTAAAAGTCTTCTGTGGGCAACTACATATACTGAGTAATATCTCTGCCTCAAATGCCTCTAGCAGTCCGTTTCTTTACTGATTACACCACAGAATACGTCTCATTAATCAATGAGATCGTTTTTCTCCTCGGGAAGAATTTGGGACTGAAAATTCCATACAAAACAGTAAGAAACAATACCTGCTGAACAAACACGCTGTTCAAATGACTGGCAAGTCTCCGGGCAAATTGCTCGCGCAAGTCGCTAAACCGCTGCTGTTGCTGTTTCACTGCATGAAGCATATCATGTCCTAAAACAAAAACAAGAACTTCACGGAGTACAAAATATATAGTACTGTATGGTATATGGAACAAAGAGGACAAGAGGTTACAATTCCCTCAAATCTACAGAAACAAAGTCTGAGACTAGTTGGAAAGGCACAAAAAGGCACTACTGTATTAAATGTTGGGTGTTAGACTGCAGTCCAACAAAAACGTTACCTGGATGAAGAGCTACATTCATGCACTGCAGAAGAGCATCTGCTGCATTAGTGCAGGCCTCAATGCCTCGAGAAGATGTCAGATCTCCCTCCTGAAGAGCCTTTATATGACCTTTAGCCAAATCCATGTGATTCTACAAAATAATGGATAGCAGTCCCTAAGCCAGCAGCAGGCTAGTCTGCTATGCTGCTGAACCAAGAACGAGAAATACAACTCCATTATTATAAAAACTCATTCAAGTCAGTGCAATAATAAAACAGAAAAATAAAGTCATTATTTTAAAAGAACCTCATACATGGTTGCTAAAAGAGGGTAGCAACCTAAGAGTTTTATACCCGACGTGAACAACCATAGTAAACACAATAAAAAAGCTTACCACTAAGAACTCTATCTCTGTCAGTAGTTTCACATTATTTGTGTTGCTGAGGTGGATTAGATGGTTGCTTTCTGAAATTTGATCCATTTGCTCTTTTACACTCTGAAGCATTTCTTCATAACTGCTCAGCTTTAGCTCAATTTGGTCAACTTCCTTTAGAGCTTCATCCAGCAGCTTCATCAAGATATTCACCTGTTTCTCTGAGGCCATAATTGACTGGATATTTGCCTGTACAGAAAGACACAACATTTTATGAGACATTTTTACACTTCAGAAGCATTCTATCTCCTGTCTCTAATACTGTCAAATAAACACCTTCCAAAACTCTTAGTGAAAACAACAAAACAATATAAGCCTGTACTACTTCTCATTTAAAGTCTTGCTGACCACAGCAGTTCCTCAGTCTATGACACTTCTTATTTCATAACGAAAAGATACAAACCCAAAGCTTTGCTCAAGTTGTTAGAATTAAGTATTGATGTGCACAAAAATAAAAAACAAACTGCAGGCCCTACATTTTTAATTCCAGAAAAACAGCTTAGGTGATAAAGTCATATATTTTTTTGTTGCAGGATCAGCTACCTCTATGAGAACAGCCATTTTCAAAATATAAGAGAAACACACAACTTGAGGGAACCATCAACAACCTCCTCAAGTTGTCAAGACTGTATCCCCTGCATCTCCAAGTTTTTTAAGTGACTTTGAGAATGCTGGGTTGCTTAAAAAGCAAAACAGCAAACAATATGGTACTGTTACACACAGACAAATGTTACTACACTGAACCAGTTTCCTAGTTACACTGTTTGCAGTACTTTCAGGCATAGGAGTTCACATCCATAGACATTAACATCTATTCTCTCTCTTCCTGCACCCCTGCCTTCAAGAAAGGTATATGCAGGAGGACTCCCTTTTTTCTTCTCTATTCCTCATCTGAAAGCCTGCAACTCACCCCAGAAAGTCAGGAAGGTAAAGAGTAAAGCTGAAGATCGTTAAAATCTGGAAACAGAGAGGATGTGGCTCTGCTTAGGAGCAGATATAATTAGTTACATTTAAATATGTGGCAGGAGATGTTAGCTATCGTTTCAAAGAACACCACACAGTACCAATGAAAACAGTTCAACATACTAACACACTGTACATTAGAAGAAATATTTACCCCATCTAGCACTTGGAGCTCTCTTGACAACTTCTCTGCAAAGGCTTCAGCATTAGAAATAGCATATTCACACCCTTCCATCATTATTTCAATATCCTGTTCCTCTCTTGCGTTTAACTCCTGGTATTCATCCACAGCTTCTTCATCACCTCCTGCTACACTTTGATTCTCTCCACTTGGAACAGATTCTTACATAGAGAAGGGAAATAAAACATATTATCAAGTGCAGAAAGTCACAGGCATTTCTGAAGTACTTAAATATGTTTGACTACCTTTATGGAAACGAATCCAGTCAGCAACTTTCACAACAAGCACATGCCACCTGTATACACTTTTTTCAAGCCTCAGTCTTCCATGAGCTTCATTAAGATTTCCAGAACTGTTTCCCAGCAGTGATGTTTTCCAAATTACACAACATAAGCAAGATACAAACAGACACCTTCCTCTATTGCACGTACAAAGGGACACGCTGCCTCAGTTTATTCAGCTCTCATGCTGGCTGGCAACCAACACCAGAATACAGTACAGCTTTATGTTAGACTTGTTCACTAAAAATCAGTCGAAGTTAGATTCTCTCTTTTGGTAGACAAAGCACAAGGGAAACATACTAAAGTTGATTAAGAAATGTATCCCTGCATAAATAAAAAACCCCATCTTGATGCTCAAGATAAGCTTCACAGCAGGAAAATCAGCGCAGAGGTAAGTGAAAATTATATAACAATGTTTCCATGAACTGTGATTTCCTCACAGCAGTGTCTACTTAATTCAACAAGCCATTCAAAGGCTGACAAACGATCTACAGAACAATAATGCAGAAACATCCAGCCAGAAAACATTTAGGACATTTGAAACATCTCTCGTGTCTAGCAACTTGATAAGCTACTCAAACACTATATATATGTATATAGAAAAAAAAAAGAGAAGAGAAAAGACATTATTTAAGAAACATGCTTACAAAGCAAAATAAAGGAAAAAAGGTGTTACGCACCTTCTGCAACTTTAGGCAGTTCTGAAGAGTTAAAAGGTATGGAAAAGCAGAGGAAAGGAAGCAGAGAATGTTAGGTAGACAAAGCATGAACAGTGCGTGTATATATTTAAGGGGCAGTAAGTTTGAATGTTTTAATATTGCATAAACTTAAAAAGTTAGGAGTTGGTTAAAACAAATTTCAGTCAACACCAAAATAAAGACGTGCTCTTCTCCTTGTTTTACATTTATAACTCAAGTTCTTCTGCACAACAGTTTAACTCCTTCTGATAGACCCAGTGCAAGATATGCTTACTCACTAGGCTTTACTAAAAAGTTTTAGCCATGTGACTGTAAAAATATTTACTACAGCATGAACAAACAAGATACAAAGCCTTCTTAGCAACCAGTCATGTAAACTGTCATACGGTCCAGCAGAATTTAACACATGCTTCACAGTTTATAAACTAGAAATCCCATATATAGCTTCCTATCACCTTTTGCATGCTACCAAAGCCTCACTTTAAAACATTTTTCTACTTCAGGGGAAAAATTGGGAACAAAAGCAGATTTGTTGCACAACTAGATGTATGAGATCTCACAGGAAGATTCCATTTTGTTCAAGAAACAGAGTGTCTTAGAAATATAGTAAGTAATCAGCATTTAGAACTTCATTAATGGAGTATTTTTTTGTGTTGGTTCTCAGTTTTCTAAAAGAAAATCTGTTACATAGTCACCTTGTTTATCTGAAGACTTAGAAAATAAAAGAATAAAAACTGAATAGGAAAAAACATTACAATTAGGATTTATTTTTTTTTTTTTTAGTTTATCTCTTTTGCATCAATAATTACAAAACTCCATGCTTAAAATACAGTTGTAGAAATTTACCTTCCAAAAGCTGTGAACTGACATTAATAAAGTCAATTTTCTTTCTCAGATATCTCTGATTGAGTTTCCAGATGCATGAAATGAAGGTGTTTTTTTCCACTGTGCTGCTCGCAACCCATTTGTACACTTTGTCAAAATGCAAGTCAAATTCAGGATTCTCCTGCAAAAGATGAGAGATGTTGCAGGCTCAACAGTCAAACGACTCTCTGAGTAGCAGAGACTGTTCACACATTTAATTATTGAGACGACAGGATAAAAATGAAATTACACAGCTGCCAAACTTAAGCTGATACATCAACTCTGTCACCTTAATGAAGGTGCTACACAACTGAAAGTGAAAAATCAGAATCCACACTACGAAGACAGTATTCTGTCAAGCCACGTAAGACAACAATAACATGCAAGACAGAGATCTGTAACAATTTTGACAAACATCTGACAGAGCTACCTGCCCTAAAACACCGTCCTCAGAATGACTAATGTTTTGTGTTAGCCTTCTGAAACTCAAAATGGTAGCTGGAATTACTGACGACATATTCAACACAATTCAAGGAGACTTAGGGGAATAGGCAAGGGAAAAAAAATTATGAGTGCGTTATATATTTTATAGTTATGGTAGTATTTGATATCACTGAACAGGACAGAAAAGACCAGTTGGTATTTTATAGTAAAGAAACTACTATAGAAATATTTTCAACTAGATTTATTGCCCAATGAGAAGATTACTTTGATAACCGAATAAAGTACTTTGCTTTCTACAGCCACTTATGAACTCAGTATGGACTGTAACTGGTAACAGGCTGATTTAAAGATCATATTACAAGCATTTTACAAGGTCCAGCCCCTTTCCAATGAAAAATGTTATTGCCTCAGATACGTGCTAAATTTTTACTTTATATGTAGTTTGTAAAAACTACTATTGCTGCTACTTATTACTTACATTGTCCCTACCCTTGTAGAAGCAGGCTGCACATGAAAGCTCACATGATGGGAAATGGTACTTCCTATACAGCACAACAAAAGCAGTTCTGCTTTTTTTCTGTAGCTTATATTGATAATTATAATTGCCATACATTTCTAAACGGTATCATTACGTAAAATTTGAGTTGCATTACAACTAGTGCAGGAAAGGCCTATGTCAAAAGAGCTGCAGGAGATCACATTTGCAAACCAAAAGATGATGCACCTATCAACTTTAATTCTGATGGGTTTTAATATGAGAGAGTTCAGCATTTAGGTTTTTGAAAGAAGATTTCAAAATCGCTCATTAGAGTAGCGTTATATTTCAGCATAATTCTGAAAACAGTTACTGAATTTGCCAAAAAAAGTCTGGAAAGATGGTATTTTAAATGCAATCTTAACCTGAAAGCAGCAGTTCTCCCAAATGGTATTTAGGAAGGGCCAGGAAAATCTAAAATCTAGCCAACAAGTATGTGGATAACTGCAATAACAAAACATATTTCATCTATATTTGGGGAGCGGAAAATCAAAGAATTTTCAGCTTTATAGCTTTCTGCACTATTCTTCCAAATCATCGGTTAACAGAAAATAAAACCAGACATCACGGGATGAAGACTTTTCACCTCTGCCTGTTTGTACATCTCAGTGTATGCTAACAGCTTCGTTTAATAGGTTGCTCTTGTTGTTCTATGGAAAAGAACACCACCTCAGAAACATAAGCTTTCCAACAAATGGCCAATGTCATGATTTAGAGAATCACCTCCAATCTTATACACAGCTCATTAAGACTGTTTTCAGTTTCCTAGCAATAAACATTACATGTAGCTCAAGTCATTAGTAAGATGGTCATAAATTTTTTTAAGAAACCAAGCTTGGAGTAAAAATTTATGTAAGACTTGAAACAAACAAACAAGTACTGGTCCTTAGCACAAGCAGTCTACAGTCACTGAGAGATGACTACAGGAAACAAGGCAGATATTCAGAGTATTGCTATTCACACATATCTAAACTATTCCTGGCCGAGTACACCAGGGTTATATTCTTGGGAAGGCTGGAAGAAAACATAGCAGCACAGAAATGTATCACCCTAATTAATGTGTTATCAGTCCAAGCTTTAAAACACTCACTATCAAGAAAGTGAACTTGTAACCAAAAGGATGTTACGAGCAGAGCACTAAACCCAAAAAAAAGTTACCCATACTTTAACAGCATCTTTGGCATCGACAACGGCAAGATCTCGAAGCGCCCAAGCAGTCTGCCTTTTGTAGAAATCTCCCTTGTCAGATTTCTTCACTTTTACCACATTGACTTGCACTGGTCGTTCCGTTGTCACTATTAAATGAAGTCAAAGAGCAATTTCAAAATGCACACGTCACTTTAACATGCTTCTGCTGAACTGCAACTTCTGAAATTAATTATCGGGGTGGGGGGGAGAGGTGGAATTTCATCATATTTATTTGATGGAAAGAGAGTTTTTAAAACATTTTCATCCACAACAGCCAGCTCAGTTTAAGTCTTAGTCAGCCTGATGTATATCGCTATGCAGCTTGTGAACTAAGGAACCCAATTTACAGATGTTTCTTTCAATACAGCAGACCTCAGGCCATGGCCACATAACAGACAAAAGCACAGAGATAACTGTAGATTATAGTCAGAATAAAAACGTTTTCTGAGATTTGAGTAAAAAATATATATATTAGCAAGCTAATTTATTGGCATATTGACCCAAAGCACCCACTTCTTTTTAAGAAATGTGATACAATACACATGCACTCAAAGGAACATTAGAACTCAGTTCAATTACTGTGCCTTTCCAGAGCCCCCTGCCTTGGACTCTAACCAGTACTCTTTATCGCATTTCTTTTTAGGCTGACCAGCCTAGATGCCTCCTAAATCCCCCTTCAAGCATGACATAAAAGCCTGCTTCAAAAGCCCATCAGACCCACACGAACAATTTTGATTCTTTCATTTCAAATGATGATGGGATCTGTGAATAGAAGTGCAGGGTTTTGCTTCTGCTCCAGCAGGAGCAATAATGGAAGTTTAAGCTCCAATTTTGTCCACTAGAAGCGGAAAGCACCCGTTTTATACAGGGTAAGAATAAATATTGCAAATAAAGCTAAGACAAACGAAACTGAATGGAAAACGAAACCAAAGGCAAGAAATGCGGTGTGGTATTACTCTGTACCTGTGGCACACAGAAAGCAGTTTCTCTTCTTTTTGCCTGCTTTGCACACATTCACAATGCTCAACAAGCGTTCATCGTTGGGAGTGAAAATATCCCTCTGTAAAGCATGCTTGATTGCAGTCATTTTCTCTCAGCTGAAAAATTTTAGGAAGTCATAATACATCCTGGCACATTTAACACACACACAAAATAAGAACCAGCCATTTACTTATAGCAACTGCAGTTCTTTGAAATTATATTTTACAGGTAACTTAATGAATCATCATCTAGACAAGTACAACTCAGGTAGAAAAACCAGCCCACTTTAGGAAAAACAAAAGCAACATAAAGCTTACTATCTTACTTCAGCAAGACAACTGTAATTTATCAACACTAGGATGATCCTTCTGCTTAATTTAATGGAAAACAAAGAGCTTCTTAATTGAAGCGGAATGTGAGGCACTAACAAAGAAAGCTGAAACAGGAATGAAGAAAAAAAGACTCCCTTGATAAGCAGTGGAATTTTAGAATGGGTATGAATTTGTGGATCCAGTAAAAATCTCTGTGAAGACAGGTGAACAAGAGACCACAAAATCCGACAGGATGGAGAATGCGAAACTCAAGTGACCACAGTGATGACATTAAATGAAGATTAAAGTCCAGAATCCTTCAAGTATATCTAAAACTTTCAATTAAGTTTTCAGGACTCTTCCAACAAATCCAGGCTGTATGTTGGGCAGACCAAACTGAAAGCAACGTTCCATTTTGAAAAAGGAAAAGTGCAGCTCTCTGCTCTGCAGGAAGATTTCTGGAATATATTCTGGATATGTCAGAGCAGTCATTCAGTCCACCACTCAAATGCCACAATTCCAAGTCTAGCAAACTATTTCTTTTGAGTTTTGGTCTACCACACACACCCCCTAATTCTCTTCAGGTGGAGGGAAACACTCAGATTCAGGAACAGTGTCTGTGTGTTTCCTCACTCCCTCCCCTCCCGTTGTATTGTAAAAGTAATTCTAAATTTGTACTTGACCCATCTCAGGTATCCCACTCAGTTTTCTTAAAGCAGAGTAAGTACATCACATTTTATTTGGTGGGGAAAAAATAAAAACAAAACAGCAAAAACCTAAGCCAACCAACCAAAAAAAAGCCAGTCTGTACTAGGGTTCTCCCAGGTTTGCTATCTCTGTAAGGAACATATCTGGTGGTTATCTGTTGTCAAATTCATCACTGCCAAATCCTGGAGAGTTACAAGAAACTTATTATTAACCCATGAGTGTCATATTTTTTATAACTTTACCCAGCAAGCAGGCATTACTTTTCCTCTTAATTAATAAAAACATAAGACATTGCAGAGGGCCCATGTAACAAAGCTTAATGTTTTATTTAAGTCTTAAGTCAGATTTATTTTCTGTGTATCAATGTCTTTTTTATAAAAGCTTCCTTAGAACAGCTCCTGGAAGACACTAACTATGGGGACAGATGCACACCTCAGGCAACAAATCTCTGAGTCTCTAGAAATGCAGGGTTTGGTTTCTTCATTTTATGGTTTAATGTTCTGCAAAGACTGTTTCACTGCTCTTGCCAGCTACCACATACTATTAAAAGTAACAGGCTGTTCTTCTTCCTCTTTATCCTCAAATGAGGGTCTGGTAATTGTTACAGTAATGCAGAATAAAGAAAAGCATCTTTGTAGCTGGTACAAAGTTCAACTTGAAAGCCATCTAGACCTGAAAAGGCCAGAATACAAGTCCATTAGGTTTGACTTGTTAGCTGCCTTTTCTTGGGTTCATGGTCTGGAGCTCTAAAACAAACCACTTCTAATTACAGAGCTTCTTATCTAGCAAGGAAGTAACAGGGTATTTCGAAAAGAGAAAGAAAGTAAGCATGTCTGCTTAGCAACGAATCCAGAGATTTCTTCCAGGAATCAAGTGCTGACCTTGAACCCTGGACTCTAAGCAAATGCTAAAAAAGCCAAACTTTTGCTTTCTTCTCATAGCCTGTATAGCAAAGACAGGAGGTTGTCCAAGGCCATCACAGACTGTCCTTTACACCTTCTGGTACACTGGCAGATATGGTTTAATGTCAGTGACACAGTTGCGTATCAAATCAGACCATTAGGTTGCATAAATGAGGTGCATCTACCATCAACAGCAAAAGTACTTTCCTAGCACCTTGCAGAAGTTTGCTTTCTAGTTTTTCTCCCCATTAAGAATTGAGTTTTCAGGTGATTTGCAAGAGGTAGATGGGCAGAAAAGGAGGTAGAAAGAGGCTGGGGCAGAGGGAGGAGTTCAATCTGTTCATAAGGTTCCCCCTTCAAGCAATTCAGCTCTGCAGTAACAGTAGACAGTAGGGGGAGAGAATGAAGGGTGAGAAGAAGGGGCTGTGATAGAAAGCTGCTCAAATGTGTGTGATACATTAACAACAGGTTTGTTTAAAAATATTCACTGAGAGTTCTGATGGCAAATGTCTACAAGTAACTATGCAACTTGCTCGGAAGAAAGCGTTTATTTCTACTCAGCTTCTAGCGTGTTCATTTATGATTAAGAATTTGCAGAGGTAACATAAGGCCAACATTAAATCAACAGGCACCAAACAAGAACAAAATCCCAAGGAAGTCACAAAATTCTGGAAGACTTCCAAGACAGGTTTCAGTATAATCACCTGGGTCCCTAGCAAAGCACAGTCGAGTCCCCACCAGATTCTAGACATCTGGAGGGGGGAGTGAGGGGCAAGGGGATGACACCACCCAAAACTCAAGCTTGCAGAGATCAACTGTACAAGAAAAAAAAAAACAAAACCAAAGCAAAAATGACACCAAGCTCCAGAAAACTAAGGCATTAGCAATATTCACCTGATTCAGAACAGTTCCTCACACTACAGAGATTTAAAGTAGACTAAAAAGAGCAACACTTAAGACACTACATTTCAATGCTTTTATTTAAACACAGAAGCTTCAATATTACTCTCAACTTGTGCCTTAAAATTCGACAGCGGGTTAAAACCACGAATAAAACACATCACTTGCTAGACTGCCTGATGCTGAAACGATACACAAAGTTAAATTTGAGGTTGTATTTTTATCTTGGAGATGCCTGGGTTGCTTTCTCTGACAAATACAATTTCCTTGGCACTTGAAACAGACACAGCACTGACTTCCCTTTCAGCCTCTTCCATTCCACTACGCCTTAGCTCCTCTTCAGGAATACTTAAAGATTAGTATCCCAAGGGCTCTTGGGAACACAAGGGCCAACATACCAAGCTGGAATCTGTACTGTCAAACGTACAGAGCTCAAGGAGGGCGTCCACGGAAACGCTATTTATAAAATACCCCTGATGCAACGTAATACTTCACGGCTGCTGACATCAAAAGCTGGGTCTGTGTTTTGTTTCCCAACCTCCATCAGGCTGTCATTCCTGCCACTCTTCAACGGGCGCACAAGATGAATATACAAAACAACAACAGTCTGCTGCATATCAGAAATTACCCTTTTCCTTTCTGGCTTAGGGTTTTACTTTCTGATTTCACATTCCGACTGCTGCAAGTAGCTAACTCTCCCATTTCGGGGCTAACACAAGTGGTCCTTGTTGTGCAGAATACACCTCCCACATAAAAGACATTCAACCCGAGATCAAAGACTTGCTCCCACATATAGCCCAACTTCTGTTATAGACTAAGTCCTCTTAGTGGCAACCAACAAAACCTTCCCAGTGTGCCAGGACCAAGCACACCATTAAGTTCTTCACACAGTGAATCCCGCTGTCCCAAAGAGACACAGAATTAAGCACAAGGAGCTCGAGATAGAGCCGCTTGCTCAGAAAAATGCCTCCATCTGAGACCACACCAGCGGCTAACAAACCCCTCTAGACACTGCTGCGCTGCTTTTTGTGGCTGGTTGGGTTGTTTTTTTTTTTCCCCAGTGTTACAAACAAAGCCTTGGCTACAGGAAATATGTCGAAGGCATCCCACTACAGACATAGCCAGCCCAGGAAATACCGGGGGAGGTGTCAGCTGAGCAACTTGGTGAGACTACCCAGCGAGCGCTGCTTAACCCCTCTAAGCACGCAAACAGGAACAACATGCCTACTTCTCCGTTCGATCAGGGCAAAGCGTAACTCCACAGCGTAGCCCAACGAACATCCCCGGGAAAGCCGTTACACAGGCGAAAGTCGATGGAAAGATCATTTAACAGGAAGGCTGTTTATAACAGCAGGGGCCTGTCTGGCACCAGCTTTACCGCCTCCCACCTGCGAGTCCCGCAGAAGCCGCCCCGGAGCCAACCCTCGGCGTAGCCGCTGTTGGGAGACGGTCCCCACCGCCACCGCCACCGTCACCGCCACCGCGCCGGGCACGGAGGCCCAGACACGGCCAAGCCGCCCCGGGGCCACCGGTAGAGCCCGGCCCGCGGATGAAAGAGCGGCAGGCCCCACGGCTGGGAAGGACGCCGGAGCCGCCTCGCTCTCACCGCGGAGCCAGAGCCGGGACAAGGAAGGGAAAGGCCCGCTTCCAGCCGCGGCGCCTCCGGCTGCAACCCCTCGCCGCTGCGCGCTGCCGGCCGCGCCCGCTTCCGCCCATGTGACGCCATCTGCGCAGCCGCGGGCTAGGCAGCCTGCGCAGCGCCCCCTGCCGGAGGGGAGGGCCTGCCCGAGGGCCCGGGCTGTCGGAGGCGGCCCGGAGCTGCCTCTGCTCCCCTAAGGCGGGCTTTGGACCGCAGCCCTACAAGCGGTGCCGATCCGGCTCGGGCGATAGGCTGTATTGCTGGGCTGGAACCGCCGCTCTGCGCTGCTCTTCTGGGAGAGGGCCGGGCTGGGTGTGAGCCGGACCCGGCCGGTAGGGGGGGAGTTGGTAGAGCCCCCCCCCGCCCCCCCGTGATGCCCCTGGTGGTCTCTGCTGGCCAAGGGACCCCGCTGGCCGTTTAGGGCCACCTCGGTAAAGGTTGGGTCTGGCTTCTAGTCTGGGTGCGTCTTCCTGAGGTGGGTCCCGCCAGACTCTGAGGTGGGCTGACTCAGGTAGGGGAAAAAAAAAAAGAAAGCAGGAAAAAAAGAGAATGGCTTGAAAAACCTGGCGGGAGGAAGCTGCCGCCATTAGCTGTGAGCAGTTCGGCGCGTTGGGCTCTTTGGTGAAACCCTACCGTGTAACTGCAAGGCATAGACCAGCGAGAAAAGTAATGCAAGGTCGGTCTCTCCCTATGGCAAGTGGTGAGAGGAGAGGTGTTTGCCGTGCGGGTATGGTGGCAGAGCTCCCGCCTCCGGAGCGGAACAGAATAACACAATGCCGTGGCAAAAATACCACGGGTCGCACCGTCGGCAAAACTAACGTCACGCTGACTTGCTTCTGATGTCTCTGTTCTAAACGGACCTCGCGGCAGAGTTGTGAAGAAGTTTTACGTCTTTTAGGAGGCAAGCATGCTCAACGCAGGTGTACCCGGGGCTGAAAGATCCACGCAGCACCTTACGATATGACAGTATCTTAGAGTTCCGAAGGGCAAGTCCATCTCCAACCACAGGTGCACGGGAACAGCTGTAATACGATTTGGCCACGGCTTCAAGGGTTAACACAACTTCAACGACAAGCATCCGGATCCTGGCCTTACCCCTAAGCAGGAACACCCTTAATAACTGACAGTCTTCTATGCCAGTAATAATTCAGAGGCGAAAGGCTACTCTGTGATTAGTAATCATGACATTCAGGATTTGGGGCCTAACCTTGAGAAATGATACCAAATTCTGGCCATACTACTTGTAGCCGCCGCTGATTTCAGTGACAACTGGAACTACCTTCTGGTTCGAACTCTGCTGTGAGAGAACTTCTCCACATGATCAGTATACTTCACTCATTTTTAGCATTGTTTGTGTAAATGAATATAGTACTTTTTCAAGGATTGCACGCAGAGTTAAGGGAAGGCTGAAATCATTACAGGTTACTTGAACTGTGTGATTTATTAATATATCAGTATGCCTTTAACATATGGTTGATAAGATCTACTAGCCAGGCCATGACTGATAAAGAACAGCAAAAAACCATCTTTTCCAAGTTTTTTATATTAATTGCCAAAAGATGGGCATTTAACATGTAAAACGGGTTTCATCATTCCTGTATCATTTTTCCACTTGTTTAAAAGCATTAAACATGACTGACCAATAGAGTCTTGCTGAATGTGCTTCTATTTCTGACTTAGAAAACAACGTGCTGTATAATTCTATAATATATCATTCATGAGGGCCAAGGTTAAAAGAGAAGTTACAGTTTGGTAATTTCTCAGTTCAGCCACAAAAAGTAACTGTCTCTGGCTAGATCTATAAAGACTGGGCAAAGCAGGCATAAAAGACTGGGCAGGGTTTCATAAAGCTTTCGTTGTTCGTGGTCAAAATCCTGCTAGCTTCCTGTCTTTAGCTGTTTAGCTTCAGAGAAAAAAAAAACGAAGCATAGTTTGTTAATGCTAAAGTGCGGTTACACACCTTAAAATGAACATGAGATCATCTTACAGGACGCACAGTGCCATTCTCTCCCACTTCAGCTTCCCACAGTTGCTCTTCAGAAAGGGGCTTTGATCTTCCAATCCTGTCTTCAGCTCATGACAAAATATATGTAAATTGCCTATGACAAATTATGTGATACAACGTCTCGCTTCACTGCGAGGAGACAGATGCGTATGCTGAAAGTGGCTGGAAGTATTGGGGGGATAGGTAGATGACAGGGAAAGAAGTAGTACAGGCTTCCACTGTGAAGAGGTGGGTTACTGTATGTATGGTTCTGATATACAAAGCAGAAGAATGAGAAATAACCTGGAAAGCACAGTCCAGAACGGACTCCCCTCCCTGCTCTGTTTCGCTTCCAAAATGATTTTTTAAATTCTGTATTGATTTGTATTTGCTTAATTGAAGATGCAGGGAGAGAGTAGTTATCCATGAAAAGTAAAGGAGAAGAGTCCTTTTTTAAATATAAGGTCATGGGGTTTAGGTGGTAAAAATTACCTTAAATCCACAAACTCCAGTGGAACTTCACCAGTGTATTTTTTGTTGATATGGAACTATCTTATCTGAATTATGACATTAAATGCTTTTTGCTGCAGGAAACTTATGTATTTCTTTAGGTACAGAATAAGACAAGTACGGTGTTGATAAATGCTACATACAAAATATTCTGAAATACTTTTGCCTTAGGTTTCCCTGTGCTCTTAATTCTGATGTTAAGAGTTTTTAAAAAACACACTTATGAAAAAAAACCCCATCATCTGTCTTTTATGACAGCCTTTATTCTCTCTCTGTCTCTCAAACAAGTGAACACGAAGTTCTGTTTGCTCGTTAGCACTCTTTGTTTTCAGGCTGCCGTATTTTTCCTTTTCTCTGGAAAAGATATGGCTGATAACAGCTCCTCTGTTCTGAAGAAAACCCACATTATATCCACAATTCCATGTATTCATTCCAGTATTTAGCTGAAATCTTTTATAAGAAAGCTACAAATCCACTTGTGATAACCCTTTACTCCTTTAAGCTTCTCCCTATTCAATTTCGGTGAAGTCTTCCAGGAGAAGCAGATGCATCCCCGGCCGTTGTATTTCGAACCGCGCTCTGTATGTGCCGTGTCAGGAAACGTGATGTAGGAAACAATTCTGCACTAATTGAAAGACGGGCTCCTGAGTCTGTCAGGTCTTTTCCATTTATCACTTAGCATTATCCTCTCCCTCCCGCGGTGCAGCTGTGCCACGCTAACCGCAAAGCGGCAGTCTCACGCGCCTCGGGACGAAGATTTTCCATAGTGCAACCGGGTCAGTCTACCAACCACACAGTGGCTCGGTAGTTGACATCTTAGGAAGAAGGGTGTAGATGTCAAAAGTCCCTAGATTAGCTCTCCGAAGATCTTTTCATGTGTTTTTCTCTTTGATAATAATTGAAATAATTCACATGGATAATGCCCCTTCTTTCGTTTAGTCTGATTGCTTAGGGAAGAATGTCTGAATTATGTTGTCATACGGAAGAGATGCCAAACAGATTTTAATTGCACATTATTCTACATAAAATGCAGGCTTATTTGTCTTCTGGTATAGTCAGTTTAATGTTTATACAGTACAAGAATAGAAAGATATAAACTACTGATGCAAGTCCATTAAACATGGTTGAACATTACAGTAAATTTTAGCTTACCAGTTTCTAACATGACATAGACAACCGTTGGTCAGGAATTCACTATACCCCTGCTTTATTTCAAATGAATGCTCTGAAGTAGTTGTTATGAGAGGTTCTGTATTTTTATTACAAGATGAATGATGGAAGCTTTTCAACCCAGAAAATATTTCCTTGTGCCTATTAAGCAAAGAATGTGTAAAAATTACAGAAAACATTGGGACCTCTACAACTAACACACAGTCCAAACAAGACAAAGAATCATAGGTAACTGTAGTATGAACTATACTTGCTACTGAAGAGGGTTCTGTGGAACCTGGATGATGGGTAAATACTTCCTGTAGCTATGGATCAAATGTTACAATGCACACACTTGCACTGGATTATCCCACAGACATTCTGAAAAGAACAACTGCATTTCATAAACAAGTGCTATAAATACAGTCCTTCTCTCTAACAGTATTTAGGTGGTAAATTAAGACTTCAGCCCTCACAAATTCCAGATCTGTGTTATCCACACAAACTGCTGTTAGAAGTGTCAAGATGCACATAACTGTTAAGATTTGGGTTAGAATGGGTGTAATTTACAACATATGCCTAGAATAAATAAATACTTTCCGAAGATTAGCTAATCAAAGGTATGGCCTTTCCTGTATACAAGCAATATTTTAACATTTAAAAAGCAGAGTAGAAAGCTGTACATTTTCTACAGTTTTTCAAATATATTCTCCCTTATTTGATGTTATTTCAATTATTAGTCCAAAGTACATTTAACACAGATATTTTTGAAGGTGTGAGTCTGTGTGAAAAACAAGAGTGAAGTACGAGTCACGGGACCCTTGCGTGACCATCCCTTTTTACAGATGGCAGGAACTGAGAGAGGACAGTAACCAGCTGACGATCTCCTAGGAGCAATTTACAACAGTCAGCATTAGGTATGTACCTGGGTTAGCCCACAGCTAGTCTCCCTGTACTCTCTTGGCTGCCAAAGGGGAAAACAAATTTCCTTACGCGGGATGTTCTGACCAGAAGCTTCTCCTAATCACCTTTGGTTGGCATTTCCTTCTCTACTGACTGTGGGAAGAGCAGCCATCTAGCTTAGCTGACTGCCACTGGGCAATATAACTATGCTTCTTACTGTCAACATTGTTCCTCCTCAGCTTTTCATCAATACAGCTTTAATTCATCCTCTCTTTCTACTACTGTATAATCCTTTTGCAAGTTCAGCTGTTATTTTTTTGTTACGGGTGAGATCTTCCAAGCGACTCAGTAGACTCCACCTCATGTTAAATGTAACTTTAAGTACTAATGCACATTTAAGTAGTGTAGCATAGCTAGAAACGCGTGAAAATTCTTCTCAAAATTCTGTACATTTTGAAATGTCTATCACTTGCCTACAAAGTAACTGTAGTAGCCAACAACTGCTGTTTACATAGTATTTTGTTAACTCTTGGTCCAGAGGTAGAGAAGAGACATAAACATTTCCTGTTCCTTAACTGGGCCTCTTCATACACACAGCCAACAGAATGCAAGAAAGATGTTAATGAAATAAAAGAGAAAAAAGTTCTGAAAGGTCTGATAACTAGAGTAATTCTGCCTGAGAACACTCAGTTTCTGTTTCTAAGACAGTACCGCAAATAATGGAAAAGCCAAAGGGAGTACGAGATACTCTGAGGGAAAAATAATAACTGCGTAGGTGAAAAGTTGGTCCCATGGTACCCGAATGCAGAACTCTGATTCATTGGGATGACGGTTTGATTCTTGCATTGATGTAGGTGTGAGCTCTTTAATGGACTTAAAATCGACATGTGCTTCATTCTTCTATAGAACTCATTTGGTTGCTTTCTTTTTTTCTGTTTCCAGGATATAAAAATTAACTGTTAATGCTCTTAATGCTTTAAAAATCTTTCCAGCTGTTAATGAATGATAATTCACACCTCTGTGAGCATATGAGCAAATTCTGAGTTCTACTTACACAAGCAATCACTGAATGCGAGAACATGAGAATTACTGGTCCTGTGTTGAAAGTCTCCTATATTTGTAAGCATTTGCAGAGTGAGGCCCTCCTAATATATATAAATGAACATCAATTGTCTATATAAAAAGGATGTTCCATTTTTTACTTATATGTAAAATTAAAAAGCAGATACTGCATATCACTATCGTTTTGATCAGATGATTTATGAAACGCTGGTCGGTGAAAGTCAACCAGTTACCTTAATGTAAGAAAACGCATTTTTAGGACAAAGGACATAGGGAGAGACATAAAAGGTTGGAAGCATAGAAGCATATCCTCATAAGTACTAAGCAGTCCCTATTGTTGGATGACCAGATTGAATCATCACTTAGGTAGGTGTCGTCAAAGTTCACTATCTTCAAGTCCTTCTTGAGATAGAGTTCATTCAGTTTGTTTAGTGTCCGAGCAAAGGTATATTTAGATGCACAACTATATGCTTCCAGATTGTAGACTTTGTGGAAGTGCATATCAAAATACGGATTATCCTAAAAAAAAAAAAAGGATAGAGAATGAAATTATTACACACGTTACAGATGTTAGAATGGCAATCTGTTGTTCTCTGCCCACCTACCTTCAGGACTTCTTCTCAGTCTGACGGACTCAAAAGGACTTTGCGCGTTTCTTCTGTTCACGCTAAAAGGTCTTTTAAAACTCGACAAAGTAGCGGTTTATAATTAGCTGCTATTCTTTGCCATTAGGAGTTTTGCCTGAGCAAAACTTTCAGAGTTTGCCCAAGTGATGTGCTGCACTTTATTGGGATTATACAGTCTTGTTTTGAAACGAACCAATTTGTCATGTTGCCTAAAACACACTATATGAAAAGCACTTGCCTTGGACTATAACTATATATGCCAGTCAGGAGAAGAATATTGATTACCTTCCCTGCCTGAATTGTAATTCTCTCTGCTTTCTGGCTCCTTGGCACCATTAGTCCTAGCAGCAGCTAAGTTTTGTTAAATATGAGTAACTATTAGGAATATTTATAGCAGTGTTAGTCACCCTACAATTATGTCTTTGAGGTTCATTTAGGCTTTTCTTCAACGAAAAATGAGACTGATTTTGATCATCCCAGTTGTGGAAGGCTGAATCATCTCTGAAGGATATTTTAGCGCAACACTCCAGAAAACCAAAAATAAAGTAAATTTGTGTAGGCGAGTGATAAGGAATTCCTCTGGCTGCCTTGGCTGGGGAAGGGATAGGAACATCTCGAGAAGCAAGATAACTTGGAGAGGGGATGTAAAATTTTACTAGCTTTGGCTTTTTTTTCTCCCCTGGCTTACACTGCAAAGAGGTGACAGGGTGCAGGGAGACTCTCGAACCTGATCTAACCTCCTCCACCTCCCAGGTTGCTAGTTTTAGATTTGAGGGCCATGTGTACAGGACAGGAAGAAAACAACGACAGCTTGTCATTTTCCTTGGAGAAAGGCTCTGAAACCTTTCTTGTGGGCTTCTAATTTCTCTTTCACTAGAGTAATGTAATCTGAATTCTGGTTTATGTTCATTTGAAAGCATTTTCAAAGGGGAAAAAGTAATTTTTTCCTGGACTACATTTATTACTGAGTGATGACTGTTAAAATGTTCTTCTCATTCATGCAGTATGATATTCTCCTTGGCATAATCTTCTGGCTTTTGTAAAATAGGATTTCATTCTGCTTTCGGTGGTGTTCTGTATTGTGCTACTGCAGCCTTATTTTAGCTTTCTGAAGTTGTGTCTGAGAGACTAGGACTTCTTTAGCAGTAAGACAGAAAGATCTAGCCAAAACTGTTTCATATTTACATACACATATACACAAATATTTAACTGATACAAGTAACATGAGATTAAACTGTGTGATAGCTATGTGAATTTCCTGGGCCGCTACATCAAACAATGCATTTGCAAGACATTGTTGTCACACAGAGAACGTGTTCATACATTTAAATCACAGGGTATCCATAAAATTTCTATTCTCCATGAAAGAAATATTTTCTTCTCCACAAAAATATTTAACAAAATTTTGTTTTCAAATAAACAGTAACATCTCCAGTTTACACTGGGAGCTGCAGGCAGAAAACTTTTATTCCCAGTTACAATGAAGGAAACAGAAAACATCCATTTTGTCCCCAAGACCTCAACAGAAGAGATGAAGAAGATTTCAACAGACAAGAAAATCTCTCCTTTCTCCTCCCCGCCCAGCAGTGCAAATGCAATACAGAGCCTTTCACATGCAATAAAGCCAAAATTCCTTAGAGGTTTGATTTATTTTGGTTTTTACATAACTTTATTTTTCATATAATGCTCTTTTATTGCATTTTAATACTTGTATCCCAAATTGCAACACAAGAAAAGTATACTCCAGGTATTTAATAATACGTAGCACTTACAGTATCTGCTTCTTTTCCATCAAGCATCTCCAGATCTTTCAAAAACCACTTTTCAACTATTTCATATTTCTCCTTCCGATCCACTCTCATGTGTTTAACCAGACATATTTCTACTTCTTCACTTGTAGTCACTGCAAGAAAAAAAATAGTTTAGATACGCAAGCAAGTACTTTCCAAAAGTTCCAATAATAAAAGTTTTAAACTACATTTTAGAGAATAACTTAAATGATGGTGGGCAGGGCTCTATAGGGCTGTACTGGACTTAATTTTGCTCAGGTGATGCGGGCAAACCTGGCCGTGAAACCTGTCAGCTTTTAGTAGATGAAGGACTTACCTTACGTGTCCTGTGAAAGGAGAATCTTGTCTTGCAAAAGCCTTTCACCCGAATTCACCAGCACTGCAATGGAAGCCTAATTTTGGCACTGGATCTGGGTGGGTAATCCACTTATCCTGCTTACTTTGAGGGGGAATCTTTTGGTGTCCTGGAGTCAGAAAATTGCAGAACTGCTACCAAGGCTCTGTATTTACTTGTGCTGCATTTTCCAATCCATGGATGAAGTACTCTTACAAAGCTATTAGTTTTTTCAAAGCAAAACTCTCATTTTCACATAAAATACGTAAGTAGGCTACTTAACAAAAATAACGCTGAAAATATTTCTTAAAATTTTTAGTTGCCCAGGGCTATCTTTGTAGAAATTGCTATTTTCCAACTTAGGCCGGAAATGAGAGTAAAAAGAGCACAAAGGCACTCTTTGCCATAACTACTATTATTAATTAATTACACTGAGTGCTGCATAGGAAACTGGATTTCTGTAACACACCATAATGAGTAGGAAAAGCACTGGAGCCTGAAGCTCCTGCACATCCCATATGATGGCTGCAGGGCAGGTCACTTCCTCAAGCCATCCCTAGGGTAAGACAAGGGTGAGATGTCACCTATGTCTGGCAAGAACACTTTGACATCACGGCACGGGGCTACAGATGGAGGAGCAAAATTATTTTCTTTCTAAAAACTGCCTGAATTTTTGAAAAACCCACTGTGAAACTTACTCTCTTACTTCTCACCTGTTTATAAGAAAATGGTTATTAAATAAAGACAAGCAACGAATGTATGTTGGAGATGTGCCTTTCCATTAAAAAAAAAAAAAAAAAGGAAAAAACAAGCCCAAGTCCACAACTCCCCAGTTCTGTCAGAAATACAAGGGGATGTCCTAGTGGCCCCCAGGTCCCCCACTCTGGCACATCTCTACCCCTTATGGAGAGGCAGAAATTATATGACATAAGGACAGAGCACCAATGTGTTAGCAATAACAAAACCAGGAACCTGTACTGCCTCATGGTAAAACTTGGGCAGACTATTTTCAGCTAAAAAAAAAAAAATAATAAAAATCTTCCTTTACTTTTTCCTGCATTTTAGATATTGTTTGTTCTTGCACTCAGCTAACAGTTAAAGAAAACTCTCTATAGAACATGAGAGCAGATCTACCATGTCATTCCATTAAATTCTAAAAGCTTTTCTTGGGGAGGGCATGGCTATGGCACAAGCCATTTCTTAAGGTCTTCCGTGGACTGAACAACTTTTTCAGAATCTCTGTTGGATAATATGATGTTATCCCTACTGTTCTCAGTCACACCAATACTGGGTTGTGACAAACCCCTGAATGAGGTTGCATTTCAGCTTTACAGTTTTCCAGGATTTATAAAGCACTTGGTGAGAGGATGCTGTTGGTGTCACACGAGGAATGGGACTTGCTACTGTGAAAAGGAAGGGAAATAATGTTGGGCATATGGCACAAAAATAAGATTGTTCAGTTATCCACACCAAGATTTTGTTGTAATATGGATTTCAAAAGGCATAGATTTCAAAAATTTTGCCTATAGTTTGACTGATGTTTCGGTTTGGGTTTGGGTTTGGGTTTGGTTTTGGGGTTTGTCTTGGTTTGGTTTTTTTATGGTAATTTGAAATCAACTGGAATGTACTGTGGTTGCATTGCAGGGATAAGATTTTAGATAATGTGTTTTGCTCCTACAGAATCATAGCAGATTACAGTAGCTGCTGGCAGCTGAATGCAACCCCATCTTTCGGAATCAGATTTCCACTCTACTCACCACTTACTCACCACTATGCCCGAAGATATTAAGAGGGTTTAATATTGGATACTGGAGAGATCCTGTCCTTAATATTCTACATAAATTTTCCTTTATGTCTTCAGAGACTTCCAATCAGTTAATCTGATTAGAGGCTTTCATTAGTGGCTCTACCTTAAAAAGAAATTTTTAGTAAAGGTGCATAATGTTACTTTTTGTCTTGGGGTATTTCACAATAGTGAGCTGTTTAGATCTAGCACATGCAACTCAACATACTCCTACCGGCTAGTTTTATAAACTATGAATCAGTTTGGTATTTCTGTACATTTAGAAACTCTATGATGTTCAGGAATCTGTTTCTTAAAGCTCTTTTTACAGTTCTAAAATACAAAGCCTCTACTACTAAAATTACATGGGCACAGGAAACATAACTTGCTCAGTATGTGCAGTAATCTGTAAAACTTCAATATTCTAAAGACTTCAGAAGTGCAGAAAGATAATGATCAGAGTACAGCTGACATCATCCCATACTGGATGTTAACCCAGTAAATCTCTCAGGTACATACATTGTTTCTACCTGTCATATGTATTGTGACCCTGAAGAGGAAACAGAGAGGAAGAAGGATTCACTTCAGCCTAAGTGCTTATGGATGAGAGCATTTCTCTTTATTAGGATATTTCACTGTTGTGAAATTAAAAAAAAAAAAAAAAACAACAAAAAAAAAACCCACAACCAAGCTCGTCTGAAACCTTGTTCTAAAACCATTATGAAACATATACACTTGAAATCAAATTTAGTAAAGAGCCACATAATTAAGTTCATCACAGCAATCTTGTTTTACTCGAAGTTTGTGCTAACTACTAACTCAAACGTGTATTTATTTAAACCACAAGCCTAGTTTGTTGTTCCCAAAGTAACTGGAACGATGGGTAGGACATTATACCAAGTTAAGGGATAGTGCAAAGGCTCTGAAATTCACAAGTATTTCCTGCGATGTTAATGTATTGTTACGCTTTCTTAGGGAAAACCTAGTTCGAACCACAGCGAAGTACTGCTCTCTTAAACGCAGATAAGGCACTCACTGCAGACATCCTGAACACTTGCAGCACTCGTGCTGGCAGTGTCACCTTCTCCGCCGATACTACAGCTCAAACCCGTACGAATCTCAAACCGGAGAAAACGCCTCTTCCGAAGGCTGCCGGCTGTGCGGGGACAGCGAGCTGGGTTTCGTGCCGTGCTGGGGCGCTGCTGGAGCTGCGGACGCCGGGGCGGGCCCGGGGCTGCAGCCGCCCCAAGCCGGGG